>JAURVB010013355.1:0-34435 GCA_033002965.1 Piper betle | reverse complement strand
TAATCTGGACTCAGGCTGACCTAGGCTACCAACAAGGAAAATACGATGTTCTACCAATTATACGTACCTGATTTGTGATTACGTCTGACTGTGACCCGTGAACCCTAATACAGTAATGGTGAGTTCGCCTGGGACGGAGATGAGGGATGAAATACTCCCTCCTCCTGCATATATACACTTCAACCATTCCCTCCATTAAATTCTCATACCCCATCATCCATTGGTATTTCTTAGGTCAACAACCCCTTCATTAAAATCTTACACCCCCTCATCCATTGGTATTTCCTAGGTTCAACGACCCTTTCTCCTTTTATAAAGAATAAATGACGGCTAGGGTTTGTGGAAGCACCCTTTCACCATAATTCCTTTAACCGGGTAATTGGGTAATTAACACGGTTCACTTAACCTTTTCACTCAACCTATTAAATGGTATGGTTCACTTAAATGGTTAAATGGATAATTAATAGTGTTCGACCTCGACTGATTCAACTAGAATCGTCTGATTAGAAATTACTTTTCAATTTAACCGGGTAATTCATAGTTAACCAGCTAATGATTTTTTTTTTTTTTCCGGGTCATTACAGCTGGCCAGCCGCTCACTACCTCCGGCCACACAATCCACCACCCTAGCCAACCTCAACCATCCCTAGCCCTTCTCCCCATTCCCTAGCCGGCCCCACAGCTTGTGCACCCTCACCTTAGCTGGCCACAACCCACAACTGCCCCGCCCTCCTTGTCCTGCTAGTTTGCTCATTTCATACATTCATTGTGGCATGCTTTTCATCTTATGATGCCTAGAGTAGGTCCCTACTTCTTAAGTTAAGGTTGACCAAATTAATTGAATTGAGAATTGGCTTGGTCCCAGTAGCATTTTCAGTTCGGTTAATAGTAAACTGGATTTGGGGTGTTACACAACTCTTCCAGCCACACAGCAACAAGACCTACAAATATATATTGCAAAACATTAGCAACAAGTGTTACCCGTCAAAAAATAAAATAACGACTTAACAATGCTGACAAATGAACTCAACAATTCACAATGAAGCAGCAACGAATGGCCCCTCGAGAGGAATGACTGAGATTGCAACCGACACTAACACCATTGGCCAAAACACAATCCACACCCTTGGTGAAAACACGATTCAAATATATATATATATATATTAGGCTTGGGTAGGGGATATATTATTAGGCCCATGAAATAGGCAACTTAGAGAGGATCTCGGCTTTTCGAATTGACATCAAGCGGATCTCATCCTTGAAATTTTACAAAACGATCAAACCAACAACACCTAAATGCCCCGAATTAAGATGGTTTTCGATAAAATCCACATCTTAACTGTAAAACCCTAAAAAAATAATTAGGTTATTATTTTTAGGGTTTTATAAATCCTAGAACGAACCATAAATAATATTTAATTAAATAAATTCTTAAGAATCAATATCATAAATTATCAATTATAACCCATTCGTATTCGCTTAATAGTAAGTTTTTGACTTTTCATTATCACACAAATGATATAGTTATGAGTGATTATGTTCTTTTCTATAAAATTTAATGTAGTGACTTCTTAAATTCCACACATATTAATAAAATTTAATATAATGACTTATTGAATTCCACACATATTCTTCTATATAAAGGAGAGTTCTGATTGTTATATGAAACATCCTCTAGATAGCTTGTGAGCACATTTGGCTTTAGAGAAATTACATTCATATTAGGATCATGTGTCATAGTTGTGGGTGCCTCATCACAATTCCAGGTTCGTATAATTACTTGAAATGTTATATATTTCGATTTGGAAGTCTTGGTCAGCCTGAGTCCACATTCGATCACCATGCGCCGAGTGCAACCGGGGTCAAAGAATTGGCTCAGTCCGACACAGGGCAACACCCTTAAAAAAATTACTATGTGGGAGTCTTGGTCGACTTGAGTTCATATTCGACCACCATGCGCCGAGCGCAACTGGGGTCAATGAATTGACTCAATTCTGACACAGGGCAGCACCCCCTGAAAGATTAAATACCTGCCCCCATGCCGAAAGGGGTGACAGGGCGCAGTGGCGCAAGACGGCTCATTATGCACTTGTGATACCGAGAGGGTGAGTCAATGGCAAATATCGGTAACTACAGGCCGAGGGCCACGTAGCGTGTGTGCGCATACATGGGATTGTAGCTGGATGGGCGGCCACCCTCCCAGCATATTAAGAGCTTAGCATAGGCTCATAATCACTAAAAGACGTAATTCAGATGTTGTGGGGAATATATTAATTGTTTCTTGTAATTATACGACTTAGTGTTTTTATCACTAACGCGGAATTGCCTCCGCAGGTATGAGCATGGAAGGATGGGTAGAGTCGGGACAGCTGGAGGACTCTATTATTGGACTATTCTTTTCTCGAGATTGTTTGCATGGCAGTGGGATTTTAGTTCGGTTCATGGGACTTAGATTATTCCGAGCATTTATATATTAAATTTATTATTATGGATTTATTTAAAATCTTGAAAATTAATAGAAAATTAATTTATGAGACATTTAGTTTCATATAGTAACACTTGGCTCGTGGCTCGGAACGGGCGGGTCGTTACAGGTGGTATTAGAGCTGTGTTTCCTACAGAACCATGCAAATCAATCATTACCTTGTTGAAAGTCTAAGAGTCCACTGTCGCAAGGGTAAATTTTCTTTTATATAAGAATTGATCATTCTTTTATAAAATTAATTTTCATTGTTTTAGATAGTAAGTCATTATAGGTGTGCCACTTGTGTGTCATGCTAGGTGCACGTGACACCTAAACCAATGAGCGTATATGGGACGCCTTTACAATCAGAGGTGTTATCTAGGTAGTATGGGTGGTATGGGACACCTGTGCGATATGGATAACAGTGTCATGGGACAGTGTGCCCCACTTTAGCTATGCATATGAGTGGCAATGCTTAAATCAAAAAAAATAATTTCTACTCATGACCCTATTATATTTTCGAGGACGAAAATTCCCAAGCTGGGGAGATTGTAAAACCCCAAAAAAATAATTAGGTTATTATTATTTAGGGTTTTATAAATCTTAGAACGAACCATAAATAATATTTAATTAAATAAATTCTTAATGAATCAATATCATAAATTATCAATTATAACCCATTCATATTCGCTTAATAGTAAGTTTTTGACTTTTCATTATCACACAAATGATATAGTTATAAGTGATTATGTTCTTTTCTATAAAATTTAATGTAGTGACTTCTTAAATTCCACACATATTAATAAAATTTAATATAATGACTTATTGAATTCCACACATATTCTTCTATATAAAGGAGAGTTCTGATGTTATATGAAACATCCTCTAGATAGCTTGTGAGCACATTTGGCTTTAGAGAAATTACATTCATATTAGGATCATGTGTCGTAGTTGCGGGTGCCTCATCACAATTCCAGGTTCGTATAATTACTTGAAATGTTATATATTTCGATTTGGGAGTCTTGGTCAGCCTGAGTCCACATTCGATCACCATGCGCCGAGCACAACCGGGGTCAAAGAATTGGCTCAGTCCGACACAGGGCAGCACCCTTAAAAAAATTACTATGTGGGAGTCTTGGTCGACTTGAGTTCATATTCGACCACCATGCGCCGAGCGCATCTGGGGTCAATGAATTGACTCAATTCGACATAGGGCAGCACCCCCTGAAAGATTAAATACCTGCCCCCATGCCGAAAGGGGTGACAGGGCGCAGTGGCGCAAGACGGCTCATTATGCACTTGTGATACCGAGAGGGTGAGTCAATGGCAAATATCGGTAACTACAGGCCGAGGGCCACGTAGCGTGTGTGCGCATACATGGGATTGTAGCTGGATGGGCGGCCACCCTCCTAGCATATTAAGAGCTCAGCATAGGCTCATAATCACTAAAAGACGTAATTCAGATGTTGTGGGAATATATTAATTGTTTCTTGTAATTATACGACTTAGTGTTTTTATCACTAACGCGGAATTGCCTCCGCAGGTATGAGCATGGAAGGATGGGTAGAGTCGGGACAGCTGGAGGACTCTATTATTGGACTATTCTTTTCTCGAGATTGTTTGCATGGCAGTGGGATTTTGGTTCGGTTCATGGGACTTAGATTATTCCGAGCATTTATATATTAAATTTATTGTTATGGATTTATTTAAAATCTTGAAAATTAATAGAAAATTAATTTATGAAACACTTAGTTTCATATAGTAACACTTGGCTCGTGGCTCAAAACGAGCGGGTTGTTACATTAACACATCCTTGTTGAAATCCAAAACAGCATTAGAGAATTACCAAAACGGAGTTGAAACAAGAGAATGACTCATGAAGGATTCAACTTGTCTCCACAATGGACACAACAAACCACTAAATCACCGGCATATTTGCAAAGCTGGCAATGGGAAGAACACAATGGATATGGTTCTAAAGTTAGATGAGATCTAGATCAGGAGATATAAGTGGTATATATAGCTTGTAGTCTAGGTAGTATAAAGGTTACAATTCCTTGGTGAAAGGGTGCAACTAATAGGTAAAAGGTTATAGTTCATTAGTGAGAGTTACAACATGGTGAAACATTGTAGCTATTATGGAAAGTTTTTAACTAGTAAGTGAAAGGTGTAACTCTCAAATAAATGTATACATAGAACTTGAACGAAGCCCTTATAAAGACCAAAATTAGGTGAAATAACACAAATCAAAAGACTATATAAAAAGAAGAGGAGTAGCATATTCTCGAATTCGAATGCATGCTCAAACCTACCTAAAAACCTTGAAACATGCTCTCTACTGCTTGAATAACCATAAACTAGCCGTACAACACAACACACATGATCCATGCCACAATATCCTTCATGGCCAACTCATTGAACAACCTTGCAAGGCCAACACATCCAGCTGAAATGCAATGTCCAATCCATCAAACCAGTTTGTACTAACTACACAAGCCGCGATCATATAAACCAAACCGAACCAACATATAAAACCATGAGCCTAAGGGCTCAGATTGTACAAGTTATTTTTAGACCAGTAATCAAACTTATTTGATTATTGGTGGATTAATTATGTATATGTATGTGTGTTTCCTTAGAGAATGTTGGAATTGGCAAAAGGTTCAATTGGCTCATAGGGGTTTCCTATTGCTTTTGTGATGTAATTTCCATAAGACTATGTATCTTGAGGAATGTGGTTTGATTACTTATCTTATGTAGGATGCAATAAGCCTTACTGTTAGTTTATGTGTTGGCAGTGTGGCGTGCACTATGTGTTATTATATTATATTTAATTGACTTTCCATGCATAGGAGTTAACTTTGGGGCATTTGGCTAACAAATCTTTTGTAGGGTCTTTCTTAAGACCCAAAGTCTCGGAACTGATGTCGGATACTCAATGTACTCTTTACTTATTTTATTGCATTTGTGTGTGTGTTATGAAGCAATGTGGATTGGAAGAGCTTACAAGTCATGTCACGTGAATAAACCATGTGAAGACCAAGTGTTTTGGTATTATACCCTACCACTTGAAGAATGCCCTATGTTAATGGTTATTTTGTGTGTGTGTGCGAGGTATATGGAGCAAGTAGCCATGACCACATGTAACTATCTCAGTGTATGAAGGATTGCGTAATAAGGTATCTAACTTAAAGGTTCAACTAAGAGTAAGAAATGACTCATGCATTTGGTTGAGCATTCATAGTAGTACGCATTTCTTAAGTCTCCCTCTTAGTTGTAGGGAGGTGCTGCCTCCCTTATGACTCGGAGTGCTCATGTTAAGGGCCTTTAAGTTAAGATTGGTTTCTATAGTATGAATGATCCGCATGCATCATGTTGCAGCTCTAGAATTTTTGTCTTAAGCCTCCTTGATGGCTGGGAACCATTTTCACATTATTAGTTTGAATTAATAGCACAACAAATAGCTTTCCAAATTATAACAACTTGGTTTGGCCTATGTATGAGCTGAATTTATGTGTTATAAAAATACATTGAAGAAATTTTTGTTTCCCAATGTGTTTTGTGGTGCATATAGCTGGTGGAGCAATAGCTTTTGTGAACCTCATGAGTAAAATTTTTCATGACTATCTTGATGAGTTTGTTATTGTCTTTATAGATGATATTTTGATCTACTCTAATAATAAAGGACTTCATGAGGAACATCTTAGAAAATGGTTGAAATCCTCAAGAAAAATAAACATTATGCCAAGTTTGGTAAATGTGACTTTTGGATGAAACAAGTTTTATTCCTTGGTCATATTATCACTAGAGATGCTGTTGTGGTAGACCCATCTAAGTGGCTACAGTTATGGATTGGAACCAGCTAAAGAATGCTGCCGAAGTCTTAAGCTTTTTAGAATTGTAGGATATTATAGGAGACTCATAAAGTTTGTTTTTACTATAGCAATGCCACTGACTTCTCTAACAAAAAAGGACAAGAAGTTCACAAGGGATGAAGGTTGTGAGAAGAGTTTCCAAACATTGAAGGAATGTTTAACAACCACCCAGTTCTACCTTTGCCTGAAGGAGTGGAAGGATTTTTCAGTCTTTGTAATTTTTGATTTATAGATTTCTCACAAATGGGTAGTGTGGCAGTATTTTCAGGATTGGATCACTAAGTAGGGGTAATCATGGTAAGAACTCGAAGTACTTGAAATAGGATTCGATTGCCTCCTCCTAGACAAGCTAGCCCTACTCATGTTCACAACAAGACAGTGTGGTGTCTAGCCGATCTAGAGCTATACCGCCGCTAGAAATCCCAGTGAGCTAGGCTCAGTAAGCCGTTGTAGCGGGAGCTATCATAATGGAAGCCACCATAGCGTTAGAAGCTGTTAGACTGAAACAGATGCTGCCATTGCACGGTTGACAGAGGTGCAAATGAAGATGCAACAAAATAAGGAGGAATTTTGAAGAGAACTATAACAAATAGCTTTTGCCATATCATGAACAAAGAAGAAATTAGCTATGGATGATGAGGCACGAGGGGAGCCTGTAGTTTCCATGGGCCCTTCTCCACCGCCTCCTCTATCTCTACATCAGGGGACACACCAGAGGCATGGGACAGATGCTCCAACTACAATGAGAGCCATGGATAGACAAGTTGAGGAGAACATACACCGAACAACTACACCGAGCATGGGACAGATGCTCCAACTACAATGAGAGCCATGGATCGACAAGTTGTGATGTGTATTATGTTTTATAGGATTTTCCCCTATTTTTCTGGATATTTATTTTGAATTATTATGAGTTAGTATTATTTTTCTTGAGTTGGAGCCAAGTCAAGTTTTAATTCAAGACGACCAATCGTTTTTCTCCCCGACCATTTGTTTTTCTTCCCAACCACTCGACACCTATTTATTCCAAACCTCTGATGATGTCACCATCCAACAACCACCATCCTCCTCACCCAAGTTCCTTCTCCTTTTTCTTCCTTCCCTTTCCCCACTCGAGCCGGCCACAACCTTGTCGCCGTCACCGCATTACTGATGATTAGGTATAGAATTTTATTCGATTTTATTTAAGAATGAATTGTTTTATGATGCAATTGGTGTGATTGTAATATAGGTGTTGGCTTAAATTTAAATACATGTTAATGGATGATAATAGTGAATTAGAGTTTGGATTTAAATGCATGTAAATAGATGTTGTCTTGTATGGATTGATGAGAAGTCTAACATTCATGCAATATATTGGGTGTTAGTATTTAGTCTTGTTGTGTATGTATGAAGTAGTAGCTCGCCGCCAAGGAGCTAGGACACGCTCAAAGCTTCTACCATGCTGAAAGGGGTTACAGGGCATAGTGGCACAAGACAACTCATTATGCACTTGTGCTACCAAGAGGGTGACTCAATAGCAAACATCGATAACTACAGGCCGAGGGCAATGTAGCATGTGTGCGCATACATGAGATTTTAGCTACATGGGTAGCCACCCTCCCAGCATAAAAAGAGCTCAGCATAGTCTCATAATCATTAAAAGATTAAAATTCAGATGTTCTCGAATATTTAACTTGTTTGTTATATATTCCTATTTGCGAGTCTTGGTCGGCCTCAGCCCACAATTGTCCACCATGCACCGATCCGAACCGGGGTCAAAGAATAAACTCAGTCTGATATGGGTAGCACCCTTAAAATTCTTGAAAGATTAAATACATGTCCCCATGCTGAAAGGGGTGACAGGGCGCAGTGGTGCAAGACAACTCATTATGCTCATAAGATATCTAGACGATGAGTCAATGGTAAACATCGGTAACTACATGCCGAGGGCCACGTAGCGTGTGTGCGCATACATGGGGGTTATAGCTAGATGGGCGGCCACCCTCTCGGCATAGTAAGAGCTCAGCATATGCTCATAATCACTAAACGATGTAATTAATGATGTTGTGGAATATATTAAACGGTTTCATTTTTATCACTAACACTCCGTAGGTATGAGCATGGAAGGATGTGTAGAGTTGGGATAGCTGAGGACTATGTTATTCGACTATTATTTTTTCTTATTTGTTATTATACTATTAGATTATTTGCATGGCAGTGGGATTTTGGTTTGGTTCACGGGGCTTAAATTATTCCAAGCATTCGCTCTATTATATTTTATGTAATGGGTTTATTTAAAAATCTTTAAATTTAATAGAAAATTAATTTATGAGACACTTAGTTTCATACAATAAGACTTGGCTCACGGCTCGGGACAGGACGGTCGTTACGCTATGCATGGTAATGCAATGATATGGTCTGGCAATCTATACACAAACAAATGAGAGGGTCTATCAATTTACACATAGGCAGAAGATATGGTCCCAACAATCTATACGTGGATAGAAGAAAGGGTCTGGCACTCTATACACAGAGAGATGAAAGGGTCTGGCACTCTATACATGGATAGACAAAAGGGTCTAGCACTGTATACATGGACATAAAATAGGGTTTGGCACTCTATACACAGAGACACGAAAGGGTTTGGCAATCTATACACGAACAAAAGAAGAGTTTGGTAATCTATAGACGAATAGAAGAAGGGTCCGACAATCTATACAAAAATATAGGTTCGACATTCTATACTCAGACCAAAGAAGGTTCCGACAATCTATACACAAACAGAAGAAATCAGTAGCTCCTGTGAAAATATATCTTTTAGGCTTGGGGAGGTGGTCAAATATCATACATTTGGATTTCAATTTCAAAAACCCTCAAAGGAATTCAACCTTAAGGTTTTATTAAATTGCAGAAAAAAATCGTCTAGATGGCCTGAAGTTTGTGGGCTACAATACAACCTCACTGACTCCTTCCCATAATTGTAAATCTGCTCCATAATATGGACAAGCAGAACATATGCAAAGGAGAGTCCGACAGAACTGGATGAGTCGAGTTCTTCATCCTAATTCGGCGAGATCACCCCATGTAACACCCCATTTCCGCTCACCCCCCCATGAACCGACCAAGAAATGTTACCGGCGACCGAACCATTCGCTAATCTACTGGATTCAGTTAAGCCGACCCGGATCTACCCTCGGCGTCTTACGATGGAAGTGCAAACATGAAATGCATGAACGGGAACAATTGGGTTCTAACGCGGTCCTACATGCATGTCATGGCGTACAAGCAAAAAAACAAGACAAAATCATAAATGAGAAACCAAAAGAAAAATATATATACTACTACGAAAAAACGGACAAAATTTCCCTTAAAAAGTGCAATAAGGGCCAACCTATCCACAACAAGGGTATATAAACATTTTCTGAAAATAATATATTACATAACAATCTACCATGGCATCCGATCATTATCTCATTTGTTTTCATCTGAGCTGAGTCTGAACTCCAAGGTTTCCTACTCATTCACAATTATCCATTCATTTCATAATAAGGAATTCATCCAAACAGACACATCATAATTATCATTCACAAAGCATTAACACACCATCATTATACATTACATGCGGTAGGACATGTTTGCGCGGCTCCATGCAGCTCCTACGCAGTCCCGACAGCTTTCATCCCTCACATTTCTCACTTACATATATATATAAAAACCATCAGTAACGAGTGTTACCAGCCCAGAAAATAACTAATATCAATCTGACACCAGAGAGCAAACTCTCCTATTGAATGAAAAACATATACTTCCTCAAGAATTCTCATCAGGGCATACATGGGAGTCGTCCCCCTCGGGTTGACAACATCCCCTTTCCATATCATTCTCTTTCATTGGCCATTTCATCTATCTTTTCCACGGCAATTAATTCTAATTCATCTCAGCCCTCTACGTCACTGAATTGCTCCTGACCCTGTGTACAGGGCCGAGTACTCTCAGGCATGCCCCTTCAGTACCCTTCGAAACCACAAGTCTAGACATGCGCTGCATTGCAGTACCCGTAAACCTCCACACTTCTTTGGGTTTGAGCAACTCAAAGGTGTAGTTGTTAGGATCCCTTGGGAATGAAACAGCCCGCACACCATTCTGGAGCTCAATATCGACTCACAAGTGACCGCTCGCGTAGCACGGTAGTCGGATTTCCCTCATTCAATCTCTCATTGAAAACACAAAAACTATACATATATAGGCCTGGGTTGGGATTTATACGATAGGCCCGAAGGCAACTTGTGGTGGATCTTAATTTCAAAAACTGACTCAAGGGATCTCATCCTCGAGGGTTTTTAATTAGAAAAAAACATTGTTGGCTAATGGCCCGAGTTAAGTAGGATCCGATAAAACGCCTCTTAACTCGTCGTGCACATGATAAATCAAATACACAATAGAATAGCATAAAATAGAGAACGAGTCCTAAATGAACCTGGTAGAAGCTTCAATCGAGTCCTCGTGCCTAGGCGGCAAGCACCTATTCCGTACGTACACATCAAACTAAATACTAACACCCGCTCATGATGTAGTCATACACCCCATATCACCCATACATCCATCACTCATCAATCACAGTTACATCAACCTATGCCAATTCTAGCAAGTCTACTTAGGCTAGTTTGCATTAGATCATGATCATTACTTAGTTACCCTAATTAGTTTCTTAGCCTCCATTTTTAACAACACTCAACCAAACAATTTCATATTTTATTCTTAATCAAATCTACATTTAAATATATATTTATAACACAAAATTCACCAATCCTGGCATGCGATTCTAATAATCAGTAATTTTAAATAATTAAATTAAAATAAATTATACCTCGTGTGGTTCGTAGCTCGAATTCGGCATCCTATGGCGTCTAAAGTTCGATAAGGTTCCATTGGAGGGATTTGATAGAAGACTAGGTGATTTCTGATGAACATGGTGAATCCGATTTTCCGACGACTTTCGGCGGTTTTCCAGCAACCGTCCTAGCGGCTTTCCGGCGAATGTTTTGGCGGGGCAATCAGGGGTAAGGGTTAGCACTGGTTCGGCGAGCTCGTCCCAATGGTGGTGACAGCAAGGACGGCCACGGCGGCGATGACTGCCGGTGGCAGCATCGAGTTCAGTCAAGGTGGTCGGTTGCTTTGATCAGGCCCATGGCCGGCTTCGACGACAGCGCTAGGTAAGGGGGAAATGTCTGGGAGGTCAAGGGGGTGGTAGTAGGGATCATGGCCATACCAGCACGGCCCAGGCGGTGGCAAATCGACAAGGGGAGCGTCGCGGCTTGTGGGGTGATTCCAGTGTTGTCGCAGCAAGAGGGTGGCCTGGGTTGGTCGAGGCGGCATGGTGACGACACGGCCAGGCGAGGCAGCGTCGATCAGCAGTAGTGCTGAGTCGGGAGCAGCTGCGGCGACAAACACAGTGGGCGGCGAGGGTTTGGGAGGGCGAAGGTGTCGGGAGGGAGAAAAACACCCCCAATGGCAAACTCGTAATTAAGTATTGACTCGATTCCTACTCTTGTCAAAATAATAACTAGTTCGTGATAAATCCTAAAAAAATCTAGAAAAATATGAAAAAAATCCCATAAAACAAAACAAGCACTACAACATCCATATGACATTCTCTATAACTAATAACCCACCCAAATATGATCTAATGCGTTGTAATGCGTTATCAGCCTAAAACTATTTCTACAATTAAATACCTAAAAGAAAAATACTGCATACTTTCATATATTTTGATAACTCATTTCTCACCATCTTTTCGACGTGATCATCATATATTCAAGTACACCTGACTCTCATCTCTCATAAATCATAGCTGGCCTCGACTCGGCATGCATTTAATGAAACTGACTCGACTCGAACCAACGGTTGAACCAACTGGTTTGGTAACGTAAAACTCTGACTCGAGTCATGGGTTTTACAACCTTCCGTCCTTATAAAAATTTCGTCCTCGAAATTTTAGATTAGCGAGGTTTCACTCTGGTAGCTATCTACTAAATGTGAAATCCGAAGTACGATGCATGCGTACCTGTCACGTTTGTTGTATCCTCCAGTGCTTCAGCAATCGTGGTTGTGTCCATCCCGCTGCCCATGGTGGTACCGAGATGGATGGTCCTGCTAGTGGTGTTGTTTGCATTCCTCTCTGATGCAAGGCCTGGTGTTCTTGTCCTGTCATGATAGCTACAAGTCCTCTCTGCTACTGTCTCAATGGCTGTCGGTCTTCTCCTCTCTGGCCTTAACCTTGACCCTGTTGACCTGTTTGTTGTGGTTGTTGTTGGGGAGCTGGGAGTGCAAGTCTCTACTTAGGTGCTGGGAGCGTCACCTGTTGGGTCTGGCCATTAGGACAAGTTACTGTTCTATGCCCTGGTTGGCCACATCTGTAGCATGTGCCTATGCTTGCTCTGCACTCTACAGCTCTATGTCCTAGCTGACCGCATCTGTAGTATGCATTTGTGCCTACTCTGCACTCGCCTCTATGATGAGGTTGGCAAATCCAACATAAAGGTGCTATGTTGCCCTGATCTTGGCCATCCATAGCTCTTATGGCAACTGGTGCATCTAACCGACGTCTCTACTGTTCTCCCTACTCTCGCTGATATGGCCTCGAATGTTGCTCCCTTTGGTCAACATCTCGGCAAGGTCTAGCAGCTATAACTCATTCTGCCTCACCTGCAACTCTCACAACATCACCAAAAGTAGCAAACTTCCTATCAAAATAGGCTATCCTGATCTTGTGATGGAGGCCTTCATAAAAATGCTCTGTCCTTCTTTCTTCGATGCACACCAAGTCTGGTGCAAATCTCTCCAGAGCTCTAAACCTAGTTTCGTATTATACCACCGTCATTGGTCCCTGCGTCATCTTCTGGAATTCTCGTTCCTTCCTCTTCCTAACATTTGACGGGAAATACTTTCCATCGAATTCCGCCCTAAATTCCTCCCATGTGATCTCCTGAGGCTGACGATGAGCAAATATAGAATTCTGAACCAAACTCCACCATATCCTGGCTTTGTCCTAGAATGCTTCTATGATGTTGCACACTCGGTGCTCTGTGGGGCATGGCATAGTGTCAAACACTCCTATAGCTGACGACATCCACAGGAATTCCTCTTATGCATCCAACTTTCCAAACAAAGGTCGTCCACCATTCTTTACAAACCTTTCGTACTACCACAGTTCCAAATTCCTTGCACTTACTGATTTGTACGATCCTTCTCCTTGCTCATACCGAGGAAATTGTGGCCCCATACCCGCTGGTACACTGTCAAATCTAGCAGCTCCACTTCTGCCTGCAGTATTCCCGCTACCTACTACTGTGGTTCCACTGATGTCCAGTCTCATCCTCGCCTGAAGTGGGGCAAATGGAGGAGCTGTTGTTGGAGTAGCCCTCTGTTGGAGTAGTGGAGGAGGAGGCGGCAGCAGATCTGTGGAAACCACTGGCTCTCCCCGTGCCTCTTCACCCACTGCTGGTCTCTTCCTAGCCCTGGCTACATAAAGAGCTATCTGCCTGAGCTCTCTCATGAATTCCTCCTAATCTTGCTGCATTTGTCTCCTAAATTCCTCCTGACTTTCCTACATTTGTATCTGATCTTCAGCCAACCTGGCAATCGTTGCGTCTCTTTCCTGTCGACTACTTCTAGTGCGGTAACTGTCACGACCACTGTCTCGGTCCCAGTGAATATCTCGGTCCCGACGACTATTTCGGTTGTGGCGACTGTCTCGTTGATGGCTCTCACCACGTCAGCTAGCTAAAACTGGCACACTAGCCTCTATTGGTGGCATGGCAGTCCTAGGTTGACTGGAGGTGGTGTCACAATGAACATTGCTAGGATTGTCCTATCTGGCCAACGGAGGCGATGGGATCCTAATCTGCGTCCGGCGGGTCTAAGTCACCATCCTGCTACAAATTCCTGATATCCTGTCACACCACCAATTTGTAAGAAATCTGCAACCCAAAAGCATTAAGACAAAAAAATACCTGTCAGCACAGCTCGGAGTAGCTTTGGCACACATGTAACCTGTAACGCACCTACCATCTTAATCAACCAAGGGTTACTTTGATATCATTATTGTAACACCCTGTTTCGGCTCACCCGTGAACCGACCCAGAAATATCACCGGCGACCGAACCATTTGCTAATCTACTGGATTCGTTTAAGCCAACCCGGATCTGCCCTCGGCGTCTTATGATGGAAGTGCAAACATGAAATGCATGAATGGGAACAATTGGGTTCTATTGTTGTCCAACATGCATGCCATGACGTACAAGCAAAAAAATAAGAAAAAACAATAAATGAGAAACCAAAAGAAAAAATATATATACTACTATAGAAAAACGGACAGAATTTCCCTTAAAAGTGCAATACGGGCCAACCTATCCATGACAAGGGTATATAAACATTTTATCAAAACAATATATTACATAACAATCTACCATAGCATCCCATCATTATCTCATCTGTTTTCATTTGAGCCGAGTCTGAACTCCAAGGTTTCCTACTCATTCACAATTATCCGTTCGTTTCATAATAAGCAATTCATCCAGATAGACACATCATAATTATCATTCACACAGCATTAACACACCATCATTATACAATACATGCGGTAGGTACATGTGTGTGTGGTTCCGTGCTGCTCCTCTGTAGTTCCAATAGCTTTCATCCCTCACATTTCTCACTTACATATATAAAGAAAAACCGTCAAAAACAAGTGTTACCAGCCCGAAAAATAACTAATATCAATCTGGCATAGGAGAGCAAACTCTCCTGCTAAATGAAAAACATATAATTCCTCAAGAATTGTCATCAGGGCATATATGGGAGTCATCGCCCTCAGGCCGACAACATTCCCTTTCCATATCATTCTCCTTCATTGACCATCACATCTATCTCTTCTGCGGCAATTCATTCTCATTCATCTCAGCCCTCTACGTCCTCTGTATTGCTCCTAGCCTTGTGTATAGGGGGCCAAGTACTCCCTGTAACGACCCGCCATTTTTCATGATAATATTGTGGGCCTAACTGGCTAGGTGTTACTCAAAATTAAAGCAATTATGTCAAAGCAATTATTAGAAATCATAACTTATAATAAAATCCCACAGTCTTGGACCGTTTCCCAGCAGCCACACTTATTCCTCAATTAAATAACAAAAAGGAGTCCTCATATTACTTTGCTCCATGCTCTAGTTGTCAATCATCTAATCTCGGATCTGCACACCTGCGGAGGCAATTCCGCGTTAGTGATTACAACACTAAGTAGTATAATAGATAAAACAAACAAGTACATTCCACCATTTTCATATATTTATTTTAATATGCGGTGGAGCGATTCCGCTATACTCCAAAACAATGCGGAGGAGGTGTCCGCTGTGATCCGCACACCCCGGCCGTAGCCTTTTTATGGGGAGGCTACCACTACCGTCTCCAGTGCCAGTGCCTCGCACACCTCGGCCGTAGCCTTTTTGTGGGGTAGCTATCACTGCACTCGGGTGATTGCTATGCCCCATTTGTGGGGAAGCTCTCACTACCAATTCTAGTGCCAGTGCCTCGCACACCCCGGCCGTAGCCTTTTTATGGGGAGGCTATCACTGCACTCCAGTGCCAATGCCTTGCACACCCCGGCCGTAGCCTTTTGTGGGGCGGCTATCACTGCACTCAGGTGATCGCTATGCCCCGTTTGTGGGGAAGCTCTCACTGCCAACTCTAGTGCCAGTGCCTCACACACCCCGGCCGTAGCCTTTTATGGGGCGGCTATCACGCACTCAGTGCCAGTGCCTCACACACCCCGGCCGTAGCCTTTTTATGGGGCGGCAATCACTGCACTCTAGTGCGATGGAGGAATCGCTGTGCCTCACTCACCCCGGCCGTAGCCTTTTTATAGGGCGGCTATCACTACTCCAAAACAATATCGATGCATCACAAGATTCACACACATAACACGACCCAGTGTCGGACTGAGTCAATTCTTTAACCCCGGTTGCACTTCGTGCATGGTGGTCGAATCTGGGCTCAGGCCGACCTAGGCTACCAACAAGGAAAATACGATGTTCTACCTATTATACGTACCTGACTTGCGGGTTCGTCCGACTGTAATCCGCTAACCCTAATATGAACGGGGCATAAAATTATACATTAGTATAATTTTACTCGCGTCAAAAATGCATGCAACTAAATATTTAATATATGCCACATTAATTAATTTATTTAATTCGATAAGGTTCAACACTTCTTTATTTAATTAATTATGCTATCGCGTAATTTCTACGCGATTATCTTTTATTGATCCATTATTTTACTTTACGAATTTATTATAAGAATAATCGTTTTATTTATCAAATATAACTTTTATATGATAAAGGTGAAGTCTCTATTAAATATTCCTCATAACCCTTCAATTTAAGTTAATTGCTTTTAATCAGCCGATTAATTAATTACCGTTTATCGTGATCGAAATTTATTAATTTCATGTAATAATTTATAAATTTATTATTTTGACCACTTAACTCATATTCCTTTAAATTAATTATTTCAATGATTTTAACACGAGTTGGTATTATTATTATGATTTTTAACTCAACCCATATCGAGTCAACCCGAAATTACAAAACTGCCATTCTTTCTTCTTCTTCTTCTTTCTTCTTCCCGTCACCATTCTTCTCTTCACCCAAAACCAGCACCAAGCTCTTCTCTTTCGACCAAAATCTAGATCCTATCCTTCACCCATTGTCTCCCTTTCCTAGCAACCAAATTAGCAGCAACAATCAAAGGGCGACTGCACCACCACAGCGACGAACCAGCAGCCATGGCGACCTCGACCTGCTGCTATGGCGACTCAGACGTGGCCAGCAGCACCGCCCCACGCGTCCCCTTCTTCCCGCACAACAACCCAACGCCCAGAAGAAGAGAAACACTACCCTACAGCGTGGTATATGCAACTGGTCGTGACACAAACGCCATGGTGCTGTTGCTGCAATTCAGCAGGACGTGCTACCATCCTTGGCAATTTCAGCAGGACGTGCTACCATTCTTGGCTGTAAATTCTATGAAATCTCACCTTTAATTACTACAACATGAGTAAGGACGTTGATGCAGCAACTGATTAGCAAAAGATTATGACTTGTTGCTGTAATTAATCACAAACACACAAGAATTGCTGCACGGCAGCAACTTATGTTCGTGGGTGAATTCCTGGTTCTAATCCAGTTACATCCTCCCTTTTTCTTGTTGATTTCAGGTCTTAGTTTCCATGATTATCTTGTATTATAATCTTTGATCATATGTATGCATGCAAACTAAGAAGAAGAGAGGAAGAAACTTACCAAAACAATGGGGAAGCCGGCGTTTGTCCAAGGAGCTTATGTGCATGACGCCCCCCTCCTTCTCCTTATAAAATGAAAGAAGGCCTAGGGTTTATGAAAACACACTTCGTTGCCGGGTAAATGGGTAAGTGATACGGTTCACTTTACTAGTTTAAACGGTTAAATGGTATGGTTTACTTAACCGGGTAAAAATACTTAACCGGTTAACTAATACTTTCCACTTGACCGGGTAATTGATAATTAACCGGGTAGCGGGTAAATAATTTAAATAAATTCATGGATACCAACGTTCGATCCCACCGCGTCGAATATATACATATATATATATATATATATTATTTATTTATTTATATATTTTTCCGGGTCTTTACAATCTCCCCAACTTAGAACTATTTCGTCCCCGAAATATCATAGCATAAATTTGATTTACATAGATTTTATGCTACAAACAAGCTAGGATATTTTCTGGCCATTTCCTGTTCAGTCTCCCATGTCGCTTCTTCTGATCCCTGATTTCTCCATAATACCTTTACCAAAGGGATCTCCTTGCTACGGAGTGTCTTTGTTTCCCTTGCCAAGATTCGAATCGGTTTTTCCTCGTAGGTTAAATCCGACTGTAGCTCTAAATCTGCAAAATTTGTGATAATGTGATTCTCATCTCGTACATATTTCTTTAGCATTGACACATGAAAGACATTGTGTACACCATCAAGGCTTGGTGGTAATGCTAATCTATATGCACAACTTCCGATTCGATCCAAAATTGGAAATGGTCCTATGAATCTTGGCTTCAACTTCCCTGATGTTCTAAATCTGATCACTCCCTTTTTAGGTGAGGTCTTAAGGTAGACGAACTCCCCAACTTGGAATTCTAAGTCCTTCCTTCGAGTATCAGCATAACTTTTCTGCCGATCCTGAGCTGCCTTAAGCCTTTGCTGGATGAGTTGCACCTTTTCAGCTGCTTCTCTCACCATCTCTGGCCCGACTATAACCATCTCTGTAGACTCCAACCAGCATGATGGAGATCGACAAGGCCTACCGTATAAGGCTTCAAACGGTGCCATTCCTATACTGGCTTGGTAAGAGTTATTATAGGTGAATTCAGCCAAGGCTAAGTGTTTCTCCCAATCTCCTCCCCAGTCGAGGATGCAAGCTCTCAACAAATCCTCCAAGGTTTGATTGGTCCTCTCACTCTGACCATCAGTTTGGGGGTGATATGCTGTACTTAACTTGATTTGGGTCCCCATAGCTTTTTGGAAAACTTCCCAAAAATGTGACGTGAATAGGGGATCTCTGTCAGAGACTATCTCCTTTGGAATTCCATGCAGCCTGACAATGTTATTTATGTACAGTTCTGCTAAGTATTCCGCCGTCCTTGTTGATTTTGTGGGGATAAAATGAGCTGCCTTAGTCAAACGGTCCACAACTACCCATATAGAGTCATGTCTCTTCAAAGTCCTTGGGAGTTTAGTAATAAAATCACATGTGACACGCTCCCATTTCCAGGTAGGTATCTCCAAAGGTTGTAATAATCCACCGGGTAGTTGATGTTGGGCTTTGATCAATTGGCACGTCTGACACTTGGAAACAAAATCCACCACATCCCTCTTCATTCCAACCCACCAGTAGGTTCGTTTCAAGTCCTGGTACATCTTTGTAACACCAGGGTGTATTGAGAACCTTGAACGATGAGCTTCTTTCAGAATATCTCGTTTTAATGCATCATTGTTGGGTACACACAATCTCCCTCTAAATCTGATTACACTGTTGGAATCTGCTACAATGTTGGGAGTTTTGTCCAACATTTCATTGAGCTTCTCATCTTCCATTTGTGTTAGCTTAACTCGGTCCACCAATTCATTGGAGATAACCAGGTTTGCCAGTAGTCCTGTCATACGTTCCACCGGGTTAATAGCTACCACCTCAGCTGACATAGCCCAAAGTCTAGCTAGTTGTTGACCCTTGTCCACCTTGCCCTTCCGACTCAACGCGTCGGCTACAACGTTTGCTTTTCCCGGATGGTATAAAATTTGGAAATCATAGTCCTTCAAGTATTCCATCCACCGTCTCTGTCGAAGGTTAAGGTCATTCTGGGTGAAGATATACTTCAAACTTTGATGGTCGGTGAAAACTTCGAACTGGGCTCCGTACAAGTAATGCCTCCAAATCTTTAGGGCAAAAACCACTGCTGCCAGTTCCAAGTCATGGGTTGCATAATTTTGCTCGTGAATCTTCAATTGGCGAGAGGCGTAAGCCACCACTTTACCATCTTGCATAAGGACACATCCTAACCCCACTAGAGATGCATCACTGAAGACCACGAATCCTTCATTGCCATTTGGTATAGTCAAAACTGGTGCAGTAGTTAAACTCTTCTTCAAAGATTGGAAACTCTCCTCACACTTGTTACTCCATTCGAACTTAACCCCCTTGCGTGTAAGCTTAGTCATTGGCGATGCCACCAAGGAGAAATCTTTAATGAACTTCCGATAGTAACCTGCTAGTCCAAGGAAACTTCGGATATCTGTGACTGACTTGGGTTGTGGCCAATCAGTAACTGCTCTCACTTTTGATGGATCCACAGCGACTCCCGCCTTTGAGACAACATGTCCGAGGAAGTTCACCTCCTTCAGCCAGAAGTCACACTTTGATAATTTGGCGAACAGTTGATTATCTCTCAAAACTTGAAGAGCAATGGACAAGTGTTTCCCATGGTCCTCCTCATTATTTGAATAGACCAGAATGTCGTCCACAAACACAATAATAAACTTATCCAAGTATTCGTGGAACACCGTGTTCATAAGTGACATAAAAGCCGCTGGTGCATTTGTCAGACCAAAAGGCATAACCAGAAACTCATAATGTCCATAGCGAGTTCGGAAAGCCGTTTTCTGTATGTCAGATTCCTTCACCCGCAGTTGATGATATCCGGACCGCAAGTCTATTTTTGAGAATATTCCGGCTGTTTTCAACTGATCAAATAAATCATCAATCCTCGGTAAGGGGTACCGATTCTTGACTGTCACTTGATTGAGCTGGCGATAGTCAACACACAATCGAAGTGAGCCATCCTTCTTCTTTACAAAAAGAACAGGGGCTCCCCAGGGTGAAGTACTTGGTCGTATGAAGCCTGCCTGCAGCAGCTCTTCTAATTGACTTTTTAACTCCTTGAGTTCTGCTGGAGCCATGCGGTATGGTGCTTTAGAAATTGGTGATACTCCCGGTGCTAGGTCAATGACAAACTCCACTGCCCGCTTAGGAGGTAACCCTGGAAGTTCACTTGGAAATACGTCCGGAAATTCTGCTACCACCGGAATCATGGACAACTCTCTGGGTTTGGACTCAGACTCTTCTAGAGTTGCCGAAAAGACTTTACAACCCTCACCAAACCACTCAGTTGCCTCACTAACCAACACAATACAAGAGGATGAATCATTCCATGACCCTTGGAAAATGACCCCCATCTCACAATTACAAGGTTTAGTCAACACTCTCCTCCCTTTACAGTCGAGGAAAGCCTGGTGTGCAGACAACCAGTCCATTCCCAATAGTACATCAAAGCCTATTATCCCATAGACAATGAAATTCCATACATAGGGTTTCCCTTGTATATCCAAGGATAGGTTAGTCACTCCTAACGTTGTGACTTCCCCGTCTCCCGTTGCAGTAGTGACCCTATAAGTCTTAGGTAATGTAGACGTTTGGAGTCCCAAACTCTTAACTAATCGGGATGATAGGAATGAATGTGTACACCCCGAATCAAATAAAACATCCACACTAACACTTTGAATCAGGATTTTACCTCGAACTGTGTGGTCCTCGTTCTCAGCGTCCTCGACGTCGACTGCAAAAAGTTTCGCCTTCCCTTTGTCCACTGGTTTTGCAGGTGCTGGGTAGCGATTAGGAGCTGGTGTCTTCTCCTTTTCAGGTTGCTCCTGTTGTTGCTTCAAGGGCTGACGACAATCGCTTTGTAAGTGTCCCATCCTTCCGCAATTGTAGCACCGACGGGGCTCCCTGCATAGCCCTGAATGCATTTTGTTGCAATTTTTACATAGTCGATACGGAATCTCCTGAAACTTCCTTTTTCGGTTCCCATCGACATTCCGTTGATAGTTCTGCTGCTGGTGTTCTTCAGACCTGTTTTTGCTACTCCCCTGGTTGGCATTCTTATGTTGTATAGTAGCCTTCCCTTGTTTCTGTGCACGGACATAGTCGTACACCAACTCATGAGTAGTGGCTGCTTCAATCACTTCAGTTATAGTGCCTCTTGGCGCTGTAGCAACCCTACTCCTCAATTCGGGCTTCAACCCCCAGAAAAATTTGTCTGCTCTGGCCCGGGCAGTTGCCAGACTCCCAGGTGCAAATCTCTCCAATTGCAAGAAATTTTTGGCATACTCTCGGACTGAATCATCCTTCTGAGTTAGAGTGGCAAATTCCAGTGCTTTCTTCTGAACAACAGACTCAGGAAAATATTGTCCATTGAAAGCTGTTACAAATTCCGCCCAAGGAATGGACGAAATCTCCCGTTGATGGAACACAGTCTTCTCCATGGACTTCCACCAATATGATGCTTCCTCCTGAAGCATGCATGTCGCCAACCGTACTTGATGGCGATGAGGCACAGAGAGAGCTCTAAATGCTTTCTCAATAATGTCCAACCAGCTCTCTGCCTTCATTGGATCAGTTCCCCCAATGAATACCTCAGCTCCGTTCTTCCGAAATTTTTCTACAGTGTATCGATCACTGTCATCCCCAACTGGCAGTACCACTTGTCGGACTACCGGTGGCACCGGGTTTGGAAGTTCTCCTCGCTCGCCCGGGTCAGCCATTCCTACCCGCTCTTGGGCGCTCCCCTGATTCCCATTTGGGACGTTACTAGGACCCGCAGCCGAATTTGGAGCTCCATTCCCCATTACCAATCCCGGTAACCTCTGCACCATGTTCTGAACCACAGAACTGGTATTTTCCGAAGCCTGCGCTAGTCCCTGTATGGCCGTCAAAATTTGGCCTAACACACTCTCCATGTTTGTGTCCGACTGCGCAGCTTGACTCGACTTCCTTCGGGTGCCTGCCATCTAAAATTTATTCGTTATGTTATAGAAAAAAATTTTTTTTTCCTAATGACGGAGAAAGATAGATATTGGACTCTTCAACAAGGTACTTGAGTCATAAGATGTGAGCTTTTGGGAAACTTCGCTCTGATACCACCTGTAACGACCCGCCATTTTTCATGATAATATTGTGGGCCTAACTGGCTAGGTGTTACTCAAAATTAAAGCAATTATGTCAAACATTATTAGAAATCATAACTTATAATAAAATCCCACAGTCTTGGACCGTTTCCCAGCAGCCACACTTATTCCTCAATTAAATAACAAAAAGGAGTCCTCATATTACTTTGCTCCATGCTCTAGTTGTCAATCATCTAATCTCGGATCTGCACACCTGCGGAGGCAATTCCGCGTTAGTGATTACAACACTAAGTAGTATAATAGATAAAACAAACAAGTACATTCCACCATTTTCATATATTTATTTTAATATGCGGTGGAGCGATTCCGCTATACTCCAAAACAATGCGGAGGAGGTGTCCGCTGTGATCCGCACACCCCGGCCGTAGCCTTTTTATGGGGAGGCTACCACTACCGTCTCCAGTGCCAGTGCCTCGCACACCCCGGCCGTAGCCTTTTTGTGGGGTAGCTATCACTGCACTCGGGTGATTGCTATGCCCCGTTTGTGGGGAAGCTCTCACTACCAATTCTAGTGCCAGTGCCTCGCACACCCCGGCCGTAGCCTTTTTATGGGGAGGCTATCACTGCACTCCAGTGCCAATGCCTTGCACACCCCGGCCGTAGCCTTTTTGTGGGGCGGCTATCACTGCACTCAGGTGATCGCTATGCCCCGTTTGTGGGGAAGCTCTCACTGCCAACTCTAGTGCCAGTGCCTCACACACCCCGGCCGTAGCCTTTTTATGGGGCGGCTATCACTGCACTCAGTGCCAGTGCCTCACACACCCTGGCCGTAGCGTTTTTATGGGGCGGCAATCACTGCACTCTAGTGCGATGGAGGAATCGCTGTGCCTCACTCACCCCGGCCGTAGCCTTTTTATGGGGCGGCTATCACTACTCCAAAACAATATCGATGCATCACAAGATTCACACACATAACACGACCCAGTGTCGGACTGAGTCAATTCTTTAACCCCGGTTGCACTTCGTGCATGGTGGTCGAATCTGGGCTCAGGCCGACCTAGGCTACCAACAAGGAAAATACGATGTTCTACCTATTATACGTACCTGACTTGCGGGTTCGTCCGACTGTAATCCGCTAACCCTAATATGAACGGGGCATAAAATTATACATTAGTATAATTTTACTCGCGTCGAAAATGCATGCAACTAAATATTTAATATATGCCACATTAATTAATTTATTTAATTCGATAAGGTTCAACACTTCTTTATTTAATTAATTATGCTATCGCGTAATTTCTACGCGATTATCTTTTATTGATCCATTATTTTACTTTACGAATTTATTATAAGAATAATCGTTTTATTTATCAAATATAACTTTTATATGATAAAGGTGAAGTCTCTATTAAATATTCCTCATAACCCTTCAATTTAAGTTAATTGCTTTTAATCAGCCGATTAATTAATTACCGTTTATCGTGATCGAAATTTATTAATTTCATGTAATAATTTATAAATTTATTATTTTGACCACTTAACTCATATTCCTTTAAATTAATTATTTCAATGATTTTAACACGAGTTGGTATTATTATTATGATTTTTAACTCAACCCATATCGAGTCAACCCGAAATTACAAAACTGCCATTCTTCTTCTTCTTCTTCTTCTTCTTCCCGTCACCATTCTTCTCTTCACCCAAAACCAGCACCAAGCTCTTCTCTTTCGACCAAAATCTAGATCCTATCCTTCACCCATTGTCTCCCTTTCCTAGCAACCAAATTAGCAGCAACAATCAAAGGGCGACTGCACCACCACAGCGACGAACCAGCAGCCATGGCGACCTCGACCTGCTGCTATGGCGACTCAGACGTGGCCAGCAGCACCGCCCCACGCGTCCCCTTCTTCCCGCACAACAACCCAACGCCCAGAAGAAGAGAAACACTACCCTACAGCGTGGTATATGCAACTGGTCGTGACACAAACGCCATGGTGCTGTTGCTGCAATTCAGCAGGACGTGCTACCATCCTTGGCAATTTCAGCAGGACGTGCTACCATTCTTGGCTGTAAATTCTATGAAATCTCACCTTTAATTACTACAACATGAGTAAGGACGTTGATGCAGCAACTGATTAGCAAAAGATTATGACTTGTTGCTGTAATTAATCACAAACACACAAGAATTGCTGCACGGCAGCAACTTATGTTCGTGGGTGAATTCCTGGTTCTAATCCAGTTACATCCTCCCTTTTTCTTGTTGATTTCAGGTCTTAGTTTCCATGATTATCTTGTATTATAATCTTTGATCATATGTATGCATGCAAACTAAGAAGAAGAGAGGAAGAAACTTACCAAAACAATGGGGAAGCCGGCGTTTGTCCAAGGAGCTTATGTGCATGACGCCCCCCTCCTTCTCCTTATAAAATGAAAGAAGGCCTAGGGTTTATGAAAACACACTTCGTTGCCGGGTAAATGGGTAAGTGATACGGTTCACTTTACTAGTTTAAACGGTTAAATGGTATGGTTTACTTAACCGGGTAAAAATACTTAACCGGTTAACTAATACTTTCCACTTGACCGGGTAATTGATAATTAACCGGGTAGCGGGTAAATAATTTAAATAAATTCATGGATACCAACGTTCGATCCCACCGCGTCGAATATATACATATATATATATATATATATATATATATATATTTTCCGGGTCTTTACACTCTCAGGCATGCCCCTCAGTACCCTTTGAAACCACAAGTCTAGACATGAGCTGCATTGCAGTACCCGTGAACCTCCACACTTCTCTGGGTTTGAGGAACTCAAAGGTGGAGTTGTCAGGATCCCCCAGGAATGAAACTGCCCACACACCATTCCAGAGCCCACTATCGACTCACACGTGCCTACTCACATAGCACGATAGTCGGATTTCCCTCATTCAATCTCTAACTGAAAACGCGAAAACTATACATATATAGGCTTGGGTTGGGATTTATACAATAGGCCCGAAGGCATCTTGTGGTGGATATTAATTTTGAAAACTGACTCAAGGGATCTCATCCTCGAAGGTTATTAATCCCAAAAAAACTATCGGCTACATGGCCCGAGTTATGTAGGATCCGATAAAACGTCACTTAACTCGTCCTGCACATGATAAATCAAAAACACAATAGAATAGCGTAAAACAGAGAACGAGTCCTGAACTGACCTGGTAGAAGCTCCAATTGGGTCCTCGCGCCTAGGTGGCGAGCTCCTACTCCGTACCTACACATCAAACTAAATTCTAACACCCACTCATGATGCAATCATACATCCCTATATCACGCATACATCCATCATGCATCAATCACAGTTATATCAACCTACATCAATTCTAGAAAGTCTACTTAGGCTAGTTTGCATTAGATCATGATCATTACTTAGTTACCCTAATTAGCTTCTTTGCCTCCATTTTTAACACCACTCAACCAAAAAATTTCATATTTTATTCTTGATCAAATTTAGATTTAAATATATATTTATAACACACAATTCACCAATCCTGGCATGCGATTCTAATAATCAGTACTTTTAAATAATTAAATTAAAATAAATTATACCTCGCACGGATTCGTGGCTCAAATTTGGCACCCTATTGGTGTCCGAAGTTCGATAAGGTTCGATCGGAGGCATTCGACAGAAGATCAGGTGATTTCTAACAAAATTTCGGTGAATCTAGTTTTTCGACGACTTCTGGCTGTTTTCCGGCAACTGTCCCGGCAGTTTTCTGGTGAATGTTTCGGTGGGGCAATCAGGGGTAAGGGTTAGCACTGGTTCGGCGAGCTCGTCCCAAAGGTGGTGACAGCATGGACGGCCGTGGCGGTGTCGAGTTCGGTCGGGGCAGTCGGTTGCTCCGATCTGGCCCACGGCCGGATTCGACGGCGGCGATAGGTAAGGGGGAAATGTCGGGGAGGTCAAGGGGGTGGTCGTTGGGGTCACGGTGGCGGCAAATCAACAAGGGGAGCATCGCGGCTTGTGGGGCGAATCCAGCATCGTGGCGGCAAGATGGTGGCCGCTGTTGGTCGGGGTGGCACGTCGACAGCATGGCAAGGCGAGGCAGAGACAATCAGCGGCGAGTGTCGGCGGTCGCAGCGACAAACACAGTGGGCGGCAAGGATTATGGGAGGGGAAGGTGTCGGGAGGGAGAAAAACACTCCCAATGGCAAACTCGTAATTAAGTGTTGACTCGATTCCTACTTGTGTCAAAATAATAACTAGTTCGTAATAAATCCTAAAAAATCTAGAAAAATATGAAAAAAAATCCCATAAAAGAAAACAAGCACCACAACATCCATATGACATGCTCTATAACTAAATACCCACCCAAATATGAGCTAAAGCATCCTAATGTATTATTCGGCCTAAAACTATTTCTACGATCAAATACATAAAAAGAAAAATACTGCATACTTTCATATATTCTGATAACTCATTTCTCATCATCTTTTCGACGTTATCATCATATATTCAGGATACACCTGACTCTCATCGCTCATAAATCACGACTGGCCTCGACTCAGCACGCGGTTCATGAAACTGACTCGACTCAAACCAATGGTTGAACTGAATGGTTCGGTAACATAAAACTCTGACTCGATTCACGGGTTTTACACCCCACATATCTTACTGAGTAAAAGGAAATTCTAATCACTCTCCATTCAAGATAGTACGCTGGCAAAAGCCTCCACACAAGCACACATATTAAGAAACTTAATTAACTTAATTATCTTACTTAGTTACTCTTTAAACCTCATTAGGTAACCTTAATTGATGTTTATGGGTTTGCGATACAATTAGTGAATAGTCACTCTAATAACATTGAAGCCTAATTAACCAAATAGGCTTTCCCAGAAATATTTTAGATGGGCCAAATTATATCCAAATAGGCTAAAATTTGGAATGGTGATCCGTTATACTCTAAGGGTCAAGCAAAAAAATTGCAAGTGCTGCTCCAAACAAGGCCTACTAAGTCAGAGCAAAGGTGCTCGAAACAATGTCCCTACACCACACATGAAACTTCAGAAGTCTTGTTCGTGGGCTTGGAGAATCCAAATGAGCCTAGATAAAATTGGAGATTTAGCCAACATTGTGGCCTTTGATCCACTAAAATTGCTGATCCAAATTCTAAGTATTTGAGCCTAAGTGAATTTGGGATGGGAATCAATGCCTTAGAACATTTCTGGAGCGTGTTAGATCTAAATAGATTGAGGAATTTCTAATGGAAAATCTGCCAAACCAGTGGATAATAAATTGTAAGATGATGAAATACGAATACATCCTAGGGTCTAAGTAAAATTTGACATCTATAACGCTAGATGTACCAAAACAATGCATATATCATACATAATCAAGGTGTAAAAATTATAACTATTTATCTACACCTTAAATCATGCACCCAATGCTAACAATCATCCTAACATGCAGCACTACATGGATAAAATAACATGAAAAATGAAACATGCTAGAACAGAAGCATAAGAGACCACAAAAACACAAGAAAAGAGGGAAGGATGCGAGCTTTACCTCACAAGGTGCAAGGAGGTTTCTTGGGGCTTCCTACCCTAAGACCTTTAACTCATAGGGCTTCCAGGGGCTTGGAGAGGGGTAGGAGAATAGTTAGAAGGGCTACAGAAGAAGTGGAGGAGGAAGGGAGGAAGAGGAAGGTTGGAGAGGAGAGCCAAGAGAGTGAAAGGGGTGGAGTTTGGGGCCTATTTATTGGCTGAAAAGCGGCTCCAGTGCAACCAGAACTGGTTAAGCTCAAGGGTCTAGCATGTGCCACATCGGACCATGGAAAATGTCAGAACCTCGTTGACACCTTTACACTGGTTCAAGAAGTTGAAACCATAATTTGGGTGCCACAGGTGCTGCACGCCTTTGTGTCCTAGTAGATGATTAAACTAAGGTCCTAGTGCAAGGGTGCTCTGTGGGTGCCAGGGTGGGGTAACCTCGAAAGTGCACAACAGGTCCCAAATATACTAGGAATTACAAAAGGTTACCACACCAACAAAGCATGCTTGACATGTGAGGGACTCGGTGCTACATATAACTATGATACAACATGATCTAGAATAAAGGAAGCAACATTTGTTGTAGTTTTGTACTATCCCATTGGGATTGTCTAACACTAGGAAGCTAGAGCCTACACTCATATACAAGACAAAAAGAGTGGAAAGCTACACAATTTTGGTCAAAATTGAACCGATACTTAAAACTTCGGGAAAAAGCCTGAGTTTACCACCTCTCCAACTTAAGAAAATTTCTTCCCATAATTTTCCTAAGGGAGTACACACACCACAACTGAGAGCTGCAATTATACTAAGCTGAGAGTTAAACATCCATGCTAATAGAAACTCACATAACATGCTGATGATGAAACATTCAACCCCAAATGGATACCTCTAGCAAATCATTTCACTGATGAACATATTCTACCTATGGCTACCAGGACATACCTCTTGATGTGAGTCTGGCATTGCCAAAGGCACATATCATGCATGTTCCTGCATGCATAGCTAGAGCATGTAATCATACTCACCTCTACCTGTGGAGGGTGAATGTAATCCAAGGTGTGTTCATGGTAAAAGGTGATCTAAAAGATACCATCACATATACCTCAAGCCATGAGACACTCCCGAGGTCAAGATAACCTTGCGACATAACAAACAATGCAAAGCAATACCCTACAACAAGGTTACCATGACTGGCCGCAAAAACTGGAGTATGGTAACAATATAATTAGCAAGATCTACCAAGGAAACCTAGTAGGTACCCATCTTCAGAGGTAGCCTAAAAGATATGGTCACTATGTCTTTACTTGTAGCGAAGTAATGAGAAATATGTATACTAGGATAAGGTGGTGTATAAAATATCGGAAGGTCAAGGTAGTGTCCAGTCTAAAGTGTAGTTATTGTCATTTAATGCAAATCTAATCATTATCCCCTGAAAGTAAAATGAAGGTATTTGAAAGAATGACTCCTATAGATTTAGGTTAGTAGTTAAGTAGTATACAAGTGTCTCTTGATTAAGTACCAGTTTTGCACGTTGTGTGGATGGGGAACACCCACTGAAAAATGCAGGGCACTTTGCCTAACGGTTTTAGTTTCAGTTTGGTCTTAAACAAGATCAAGTTGCTTGTCTGACTCTTATCGCCGTGTTCATATGTGTGGTCTCCACTCTTATTTTTTCAGTTTTATTTGAGTCGAGTTTAGTTCAATTTGGGACCGAGTTTCTTGCGAGTCTAGACTGCTTGCTGTGCGTTTCAGACAATTCTAGCCCCTATAAGACTGGTGGGATCATTCATGAGGTCATCCTGGTTGCCTTTGGATGTGAACCCTAAGTGTGTGTGCTCTGGTTCCACTACAAAATCGCCCTCTGAGTGCACTTGTGCTGGAAAAGGTTGATTTAGGGTTTTTGATGCTGGCAAAAAGGTGCCATGAGAGCGCCCTTGCTCTAGGACCAGTCCTGATTTGGGTCAACCTTACCTCCTACGTCATTAGGCCATACTTTTACGGTCCTGTACTGCAGCATTCAGCATCCTTGTGCTTAGCCAGTGCCCTAACACTAGCAGGTATTCCATTTTCTATAAAACCCCACCTTTCTCCACTTTTCACCCTTTCCTACTATTGCTCCAACCTTCAATTGTTTTGTTGTCCACGAGTTTGCTTATTTTTGCTCAAAGTGCTACTTGGGATCTATTTTTGTAATTTTTTTTTCACATGTTAACAACTATGTCAGGTTCATTTAGGAGATAGTTTCATAATTTTTCCATGCTTGAATAAATAGTTATGTATTTTTTAACATGCCATGGTTTTCTATTTGTAGAATCTTGGTAGATATACTATAACTCTTGTTCTACATTATACTTTTGCATAGTATTACATAATTTGTATTCATAGGAGGTAGATATACAATATTGGTGAGGCATGTTTCTCTTGTTTCGGCTTGTATTAACATGGTCAGAGTCAAAAGCAGAGATAGGTGGAACCTTTACAACTTCTAGTAGTCTATTAGCTACTTTCCCCATTTTTGTCTCCCTGTATAGGTAACCTTTGAATACCATCTTCTGCATGATTGTTGTGTTAGATGTTGTCTATGTCTGACTAAAATATCAAAATAAAATGGCCTTGTTAAATGCCTGAACAAAACCCCTAATTATTGTATGTTTATGTTGTGTTTCTAGCATGCTTGGCTATGTACTGTATTTGTGCTCTTAGTTGAGCCCCTAAAATATTTTTTTAAAATCTCTAAAACTTGTTTGAGGATTGAATAATTGTCAATTGTTAACATGTAAAATTTGGGGCTAATTAAATTTCATTATGTGGTTAACTAGTTAAGAATTTGGGAGTGCACAGGAATGGAGTGTGAAACCCTGATTCCCTAGCTTCGGTTGTAAAATTTGATGGGCCTAGTGTTAGTAGTGAGATTTTGTAAAACTTCACCCAGACCTTAGGTTTTGTCCCAATAGATTATCTATAAAATTTCAGGGCCTATGGTTGGTTATATAATTCGGTAGAAATTTCACAATCTGCTTTGGTCTTGCAAACTCTAGAATTGACCATTGCCTACTATGCCTCAGCTCACTCAAGCCCAAATACATCGGCTTCAAACCTGATCTTTCACTAGGCCAGCTCAAAAAATGTTTACTAACCCCATCCTTTTACTGAGGTTTGTTTGTTATCTTCAAGCCTATGAACAAAATTTTGGAAAATTGGTACAAGGCTCACGAATGTTGTTTGTAGCACCTTAGACTGACCTTAGTGGGCCTTGTTTACCTTATTGGCCCATGGTCCAGGACTCGATAATTTTTATACCAAATCTATAGAGTGTCAAGGCCAACTGGTCCAAATTTAAACTCATTTGGATGCTTTTTGGTGCATCCCAAAAATTGTTTGGTTAAGCATGTTCAACGAATCGCTCAGGGAGTGAGCTTGCCGAGTTTGGACGAGGAGCTCGACTCATATAGGCCCACAAGAATATTTTGTTTCATCTCTGCTTTGCTCGATGAGTAAGGTTTTCACCGAGTTTTAGAAAGAGGATGGCATTGTCAATGTTTTATTGGATCCCTCCAATGCTGGGCCATTTAACCGAAGTTTTCTACATTTCAATAAAACTTCAAGGATGAGATCCCTTGATTGTTTTCGAACTAAAAGATTAAAAAATTTTATGATATGAACCCCTGCCTAAATGAACTTATAATTATATGAGTTTTACACTTTTGATAAATATGAGTGTAAGTGGTACGGGTATGTATGAATTGTAGTACTCCTTTATACTCTAAAGTAGCTCATTGTAAGTAGGGTACTGCGAGAGCAACATGTTTTCTAAATTGTGGTACTATCATTATTTCAAGCTACCTGAGTACGTATGTATGGAGGATGTACGGTTTTAAACATAAGTATGGATGTATGTAAGTCGGAAGCCATTGGTTTGATCTGGCGTGTTTTATGATATTCAGTCGTGTCAGCCTGTGCTTGCTGCCATATGATGTATTCTAAAAGTTCCATGATTTCTCATGAGAATTAAAGTACTCATTCTCTAGTATTATTCTATCACTATTTATTTTCAGACTGATAATCAAAGTTGTTTGATTACTAATGGCATTCCTATATGTATGTAGGTGTGTGTCTATGTCAATGGCTGGCAGAGACGGGCATATCAAGAGGCTCATGGTGGGGTATGTTCCATGTGTATGTTGCTGAATGTTATATTGGATCTATGTATTGGCTTTATGACTTATGTATTTCAGGATCATGGGACTTATGTATTTTGGGAACTACGAGTTACATGTTGTATGTATGATGGGCAGGTGCCCTAAAGCCTATATTGGTGTACTTGATATGCTATGTGTGGTCATGATTTATTACATTATTATTGTTATTATTGTCATGCAAGTTGTTAACTTTGGGGCATTCTAACAATCGTCTACAGGCTGTGTAATCCTCAAAGCCTTGGAACATGACAACGAGCAATTAAGGTACACGAAAAGTATTTAGATGCAAGTGTGATAGAAGAACCTGGACTAGAGAAGTTTATAGTTCATTGCATTTGAAGGGTCCACATAAAGACTAACTGTTACGGTATGATACCCTGACACACGATGATGCCTCTAAGTATTTAATAGGTAACCACCACTTGATGTTTACTTTATTGCATGATCAACTTCATTTTGAATAAGTTAACCAACTCAAAGATTGAAACTAAGCATAAAAACCAAATCATGCATCCACATTATGAAAAGCTCAACCTCTTAGCTACATCATAGTATTACCTTCATGTAGCTTGGACTAATCCTTCCATCCGTAAATTCACATCTTAGTTGCCGAAGAAGTATTGCCACTCTTGTGACTCAAAGTTCTCATATTATGAGCCGTCACTGTAAGAACCTTCCTGTGGTAGTATGATTAGCATGCACTATATGAAACCCTAGTAAGGTTAACGTCTAAAACCTCCTTGAGGGTTGAAATTTACTTTCATAAAGTTTGTACACTGGTAGTCCAACGAATAGCTTCCTCAACTATAACATCATGATTCAATCTGTTCTTCGGGCTAGAATGGTCTTACAAGCCCCAAAGAACCACTATCGCACCTCAGGCCAACGTGAGCCCTTAGCGGGGTATGATAAGTGTCTCATCCCTTAGCCTGTGTTTTTAGCCAGTTGTCTTATACCAATATAGTATCCTATCTCAACTCACTTAGCTACTACCACTATTGTTGACTCACAAGCTAGGTTATATAATGGTCATAAGATAGGTAGGTTATCTACAATGTAAAAGTGCTTACCATTGAACTACATGATACTACACACTACCCGCATCTCCAATGCCGAGGCCACCATAATGATGATGTTGGTCCTGTAGATAGTACACTCATTGTATGGTGGTGGGGTTACGCGGACATCGGTCGAGCTACTCATTTGGCGGTTGAGCTACTCAAATCCACAATAAGGGAAGGTAAAAAGAAGAAGAGGGATGTCTGAAGGGGGTGAGGGTCAAGAAAGATGAGAGAACAAGGAGGGCCAGGGAGAGGGAGGAAGAAATAGCGGAAGAGTGAAGAGAAGAGAGTGGAAGATGGGGATTTGGGGTCTCTCTATCTTTCCCTATGGTGTGGCATTTCTATCAAATCATATCATGTCCTTGTTTGTATGATTTGGCATCTCTCTATCACGACTTTGTAAAAACCTGGAAAAAAATTGTTTTTTTCATTAGCTGGTTAAGTATGAAATACCCGGTTAAATTGAAAAGTAATTTCTAATCGGACGATTCTATTTGAATCAGTCGAGTCGAACACAGTAATTAAGTGAACCATACCATTTAAGACGTTGAGTGAAAAGGTTAAATGAACCGTGTTAATTACCCAATTACCCAGTTAAAGGAATTATGGTGAAAGGGTGCTTCCACACACCCTAGCCGTCATTTATTCTTTACAAAAGGAGAAGGGGTCGTTGAACCTAGGAAATACCAATGGATGATGGGGTGTCAGAATTTAATGAAGGGGTCGTTGAACCTAGGAAATACCAATGGATGTGGGGTATGA
>JAURVB010013354.1:0-75189 GCA_033002965.1 Piper betle | reverse complement strand
TCGATGATGGCTCTCACCACGTCGGCTAGCTAACACTGCACACTGGTCCTCCCTGGTGGCATGGTGGTCCTCAATCGACTAGATGCAGTGTCACGACCATGGTCGGACCGTCCCGTCTGACCAATAGAGGCAATGGAGTCCGAATTTGCATCCGGCGGGTCCAGTTCGGGTCTAGTTCACCATCCTGTTTGTGTACCCTACTTTAATCTAATCACCCTATCACACCACTACTAGGTAAGAAAATCTGTGAACCAAACGTGAAGATAGAAAAATACCCGCTCGATACAGCCTCGGAGCAGCTTCGGCATACATGTAACCTATAACGCATCTACCATCTTAATCAACCAAGGGTTAACTCTGATACCATTATTATAACACCCCGTGTCGACCCACCCGTGAACCGACCCGAAAATGTCACCAGGCAAATTGAACCATTCGGCGAATCGATTGGGTTCCGCTAAGCCGACTCAGATCTGCCCTCCGCGTCTTAAGATGGGGATACAACCATGAAATGCATGAATGTGGAACAATTGAGTTCTAACACGGTCCTACATGCATGCTATGACATACAAGCAAAATCAAAACCATACAACAAGTAAGAAATTTAAATTTAAATTCATCAATCTTTACGGAAAAATAGATAAAATTTACTTTAAAAGTGCAATAGGGGCCAACCTCATCTCACAACAAGGGTATATAAATATTTTATTAAAAATACGATAAAACATAACCTACCGAGTCATCCCATCGTTATCTCATTTGTTTTCATCTGAGCCAAGGTTGAACTCAAAGGCTCCCTACTCATTCACATTTATTCATTCATTTCATAACAAGCAATTCATTCAAACAAACACATCAAAATTATCATTCACATAACAATAACACACCATCATTATACATTACACGCGGCAGGTACATGTGTGCACGGTTCCGTGCTGCTCCTCCGCAGTCCCGACAGCTTTCATCCCTCACATTCCTCACCTACATATATATAGAAAAACCGTCAGTAACGAGTGTTACCGGCCCAGAAAATAACTAATATCAATCTAGCACAGGAGAGCAAACTCTCCTGTTAAATCAAAACCATATACTTCCTCAAGAACTCTCATCAGGGCACATACGGGAGCTGTCGCCGTCAGGCCATCGTCCTCGGGTCGACAGCGTCCCCTATCTTTCTCATTCTCATACCTTGGCCATTTCTCTATCGCTTCTCGCATCAAATCTCATTCCTTTCCGCCCTCTGCACCTTCCATATTACTCCTGGCCTTGAGCACGAAGGCCGAGTACTCTCAGGCAGTCGCCTTCAGTACCCTTTGAAACCACAAGTCTAGGACATGCGCTGCAATGCAGTACCCGTAAACCTCCACACTTCTCCGGGTTTGAGGAACTCAAAGGTGGAGTTGTCCGAATCCTTCGGGAACGAAGCGGGTTCTCCCCAGCTCCAGAGCCCGCTTTCGACGCACACGTGCCCTATCTCGAAGACGGTGGCCGTAATTTACCCTCATTCCATCTCTCACCGAAAACACGAAAACTATACATATTTATAGGCTCTGGGTTGGGATTTATACAATAGGCCCGAAGGCATCGTGAGCTGGATCTGAAGTTCGAAAACAAACCTCGAGGGATCTCATCCTCGAGGGTTATTAATCCGGAAAATTGTTGGCTAAATGGCCCGAGTTAGGTGGATCCGATAAAACGCCACTTAACTCGTCCGTGCACATGATAAATCAAATACACAACAGAGTAGCATAAAGCAGAGAACGAGCCATAAACAGACCTGGTAGAAGCTCCAAGCGGGTCCACGCGCCTAGGGCGGCGAGCTCCTACCGGTACCTACACATCGAAACTAAAATACTAACGCCCGCTCATGATGCAGTCATACATCCTATACTGCTGCACATACATCCATCACGCATCAATCGAGGGATTCGGTAGATGATCAGGTGATTTCTGACGAATTTTGGTGAATCCGATCTTCGGCGATTTTCGACGGTTTTCCAACAACTATCCTAGCAGTTTTCCTGGCGAGACCGTTCAATCGGGGGAAAGGGGGTTAGCACCAGCACGTGCGAGCCTGCCTCAATGGTGGTGACGGCAAGGGCGGCCGCGGCGGCAATGACCGGCGGCGGCATCGAGTTCGGTCGGGGCGGTCGGTCACTCCGATCAGGGCCACGGCCGACTTCGACAGCGGCGAGAGGTAAGGGGAAACGTCGAGGAGGTTAAAGGGGTGGTTGCTGGGGCCACAACGAGGCGGTGCGGACCGGACGGCAGCGAATCAACAAGGAGAACATCGCGGCTTGTGGGGCGATTCCGGCATCGTGGACGGCGACACGGTGGCTAGGGTGGGTCGTGGCGGCATGGCGACGACACGAGGGGTGGGCCGGTGTTGATCGGCAACAGTGCGGCGTGGCCAGCAACGACGGCAATGACCCGGTGGGTGGCATAGGGTTTTGGGAGGGGAAGTGTCGGGAAAGGAGAAAAACACTCTAGTGGTAATTTCGTAAATAAGTATTGACTCGATTCCTACTCGAGTCAAAATAATAACTAGTTCGTAATAAATTCTAAAAAAATCTATAAAAATATGGAAAAATCCCATAAAATAAAACAAACACAACAACATCCAAATGACATGCTCTATAACTAATAACCCACCCGAATATGATCTAACGTGTCCTAATGCGTTATTCGGCCTAAAACTATTTCTACGATCAAACATATAAAAGAAAAATACTGCATACTTTCATATATTCTGATAACTCATTTCTCACCATCTTCTTGACGTTATCATCATATATTCAGGTACACCTGATTCTCATCGCTCATAACTCACGGCTGGCCTCGACTCAGCACGCGGTTCATGAAACTGACTCAACTCGAACCAACGGTTGAACCGACTAGTTCGGTAACGTAAAACTCTGACTCGAGTCACAGGTTTTACATTAGATCCTTTCCTTCTTACAACCCATGAAGAAGTGAAGATCTCCCTGTTCTCCCAGCTCCCTTCCTTCAATTAGTGTTAAAATCTGCTCTCCAACGGTGGCTTTATTATTTTTAGCAAGCCCACCAAGGAGCACATCCTAGAGCATGACATATCACATCAATAATATAGTAAGACACAATGTGATTAGGAGCTTTGTTCGAGCCCTTAATGATAATATTTTAGCATGATATTTCACACGAAACAACTAGCATCCAACGTACAAACATGCAAAAGATAGCATCTAGATACTACTTACAATAGGGGTGTAAAAATTCAGGAAAAGTAGCGAAGGGTAGGCTACGAAAAATAATAAAGCCACTACCGTTAGGCAATTTTGGCACCCTTAGATGCTCATATAGGCTAAATCATACGAAACTTGATTCATGAAACTTGGAGAAATACTTCTTAGGAATATAACAAGATTAAGATAATGCAAAAATATAACCTACAACATGAGATATAAAATATTTACCGAAACAGTGCATAAATACAACACAAGATATAAAATATTTATCGAAGCAGTGCATATCTAAGCATACTAATCTTGTAAAAGTCATAACTATTTTTATCAACATACAAATAACATGATTCCAATGCCTATCAACTCCTAACAAATAGATCTACTAGCACAAACATGCATGAATAGAGCAAACAAACATAGATGATAGGCAAAAGACAAGATTCTTATTTTAAGGGTGTCATGGGGAGGTCTCTTAGGGATTCCTAACTGAAAACCTACAATTCTAGGGGCTAGACTTGGTTTAGAAGGGTCTAAATGAGGCAAGGAAGGTCAGAGGAGGATGATAGAAGGCAAGGGAGGAAGGGAAAGTCTGGAACGAAAGAAGTCAAAGGGTGACACTTGGAAAATGACTTCTTTTTGTCGGTAAAAATCAGCTTCAGCATAAGGGCAGCTTGGCAGCGTCTTTTCTCTAGCTCTGCCAAGCTAGACCATGGCCAGCCGACAGGCTAGTAACACAAATCAAGCTAGACCATGGCCAGCCGACAGGCTTCTGAGGAATCTTGACTCACATGACTACTACCATTGTGGTAGACTCTCAAGCAAAGCTATCAATCAAGATGAGCATACACTGATATCACTGTCTGGTCAGCATGGTCTGTGCTGTCTGAAGTCTCTATCTACATCACTCTCTTGCTGGGGTGAAATCTTCATCAGAAGGTCAGTCTACAAACATCTACCTACACTGTAAGCCCTAATTAGTACCATGAAGGTACTTCTATACTCAGGGTAAGGCTCAACCCTATGGTTCAAGGTGAGAACTTAATTGTGCTGGCGAAACACAAAGGAATCACTATCCTTCTAAAGGACACTTCCTCACTAACCTTCTATCTATGCCCAATCCTCTAGTACAAGTCTAACTCCTGTCACCAACGGCCCATCACTAAATAGGTCAAACTGCGTGTGTGACCATCTACTAACCATCTGATCTGCGTATGTTGGTTGTGGCCCATGGATGTACTATCATGAAGTTTGAACAATCTAATCATTGTGACCGTCCCATCTGGAGGTCATACTGTCATGTTCCCTGACTCTGTCCATGTGCATCACTATGAGACTGTCACTAACAGTGCCTGAGGGGGTTATCTTGCAATATACATCTGACCCAAGGGTGTCAGGTCAAGACAATGATTGCAAGAGAGCTGTGAAGTCGGATCCTATGCTATCTCATCCAAATAACCTCAGTTTTCCTAACTCTTCTCTGTTCTGCTAATTTCCATTATAGCTATGTCTTGTTCCTCAAGTTCTGGCCCTACTAAGCTCTAACTAATCTACTCGGTCGGCGGATGAGCAATACACAGACGGTGGTAGTGCGTCTTCAGTCGGTGGTAGTGCATCCCGGACAGCGGTTGTGCACCTCGGCGGTAGTTGTGTGACTCGGTCAGTGGTTGTGCAACTCGGTCGGCGAGTTGTGCACTCGATTGGCAGTTGTGCAACTCGGTCGGTGGTTGTGCACTCGGTCAGCGTTTGTACACTCGGTCAGGCGATTGTGCAACTCTGTCGGCAACAATTCTATCTAGATGCTAAAATTCTGATCTTGATCATATACATCGTAAATCCACTCTACAATCTCTGACATATCTTGGCTGCTAACAACTAGGCTCAGGTTGTCCAACCATACGTGTCTAATCCGGAGGGCTTTGGATCATAGTGCTGACACATATAATGGTACACCCTTTGCTGAACCCACTTTAATCTCCTGAAATCTAAAATGACTACTTTCATCAATGCTGACTGGCCCTCAAACAGTAACCACAGATCTGGTACCTTATCTATGGTGGAATCCCATCAAATATCTGATCTCGTAGGCAATGGTGGTCCTGATCTTTTCCTCATCATATCGAGACCTCTGTCTAGCAAAGAGAAGCCAAAATTGCTGCTCGTAGGTCATAAACTAGTGGAAGAGGAGGATGCGGTGAAGTGCCCATTGGACTGTCGATCCACCTCGATACTCATCCTCATTCATCACTATCTTCTGGAAGTGGTCCATCACATGTGCCAACTAACTTGCTAGTATCTCTATACTTCAAGCTCCTTATTGTTGCCCCTTTTCTTTTTTATTCATCACCACAATGTACACCATGTCCCACGAAGGTAGGACTAAATGTGGTGACATGCAAGAGACAAACATCTCGTCAATATCCAATTTAGCCTCAGCTGATTGAAAATGTGTTCATCCTAACTCATCCAAATCTCTTTCTGGACGACATGAGATCATGAATCCACTGTTGGTGTCTAGATCTGGTATAAGATGCCATCACCCGCTACAAGCACTGCCAGTCGAATCAGATCAGATCTCACTTTCTTCAATTACAACTGCGCCATACATCTATAGATCGCACCCAGGTGACCTGAGGTCTGTCTGGTAACACTAAACCCGGTTCACGCTCGAACCCAAACACTGTGTCGGCCGGTTGGATCTAATCTCGGCGTCTTAAGATGAAGATACGACTCATTATACATGGATGACATTCAAACTAATTTACACACCAATATAATTACGATAAAAATCGCATAAAAATTCTGAAATACAATGGATAGAATCTCCCCTAAAAGTGCAATTATGGTCCACCCTGTCAAAATAATATATACAAGTATATATGCATATATCAACAATTTCATTCACACACACAATCTAATATGCTGTAAACTCATTCTAGAACTTGGGTCTCAACCCACAATGCTTCCACTGCACAATCTATTCATGTTTCACATTCTATCATCATGTCTTAACATTTAATCATGTCACATCATCATGTCTCAAGCATTTAATCACACCATTCACCATATAATAACATCATAAACACAATATAACCACTCAATCGACTGACATGTGTGCAAGCGACAACAGTGCTCCTCCGTCCAAACTGGCTCCTCCAACTCGTGATTATTACCTACATATAGTATAAAAATATGTCAGTAACAAGTGTTACTGGCCCGAAAAATAAAATAACTATAACAAGCTGGCTATGAGAGCAAACTCTCATATGAAAGAAAACATCATATACTCCTCGTGAACACTCTGAAGGGCACCTACTGAGGAGCCACTGGGCTGCAGACCCGGTAGCATCTCGAACTGACTGATCTGTTGCTGCTGATGCCTCTCTCGACATTTTCTTACTTCATTTTCTGGTCTCAAATCCTTAGCCCTCTCCTTACCTTCATATTTCTCCTGGCCTTGAGCACGAAGGCCGAGTACTCTCAGGCAGTCACCTTTAGTACCCTTTAAACCACAAGTCTGGACACGCACTGTACTAAACAGTACCCGTAAACCTCCACGTTCTCTGGGTGTGAGGAACTCAAACGCAGAGTTGTCAGGATCCCTCAGGAATGGAACAGTCTGATGCACTAATCCAGAGCTCGCTTTGACTGTCACAGCATCTGCTCATGGTACGTGCAGTCGGTTTCTCCATCTCTCATCTCACTGAAAATTCAATAAAATTATATATATAGGCCTGGGAAGGGATTTATATAATAGGCCCGAAGGCAACTTGTAGTGGATCTTGTTTTCAAAATCATCCTCGAGGGGTTATTAATCTGGAAAACTGTTCGGTTAAATGGCCCGAGTTAAGTGGGATCTGATAAAATGCCACATAACCCGTCCTACAAATAATAAAATAAACATACAATAGAAGAGCGTAAAATAGAGACGAGTCCTAAACGGACCTTGGTAGAAGCTCCAAGCGTGTCATCGCGCCTAGGCGGCGAGCTCCTACTCCGTACCTACACATCAAAACTAAATACTAACGCCCGCTAACTAAATGATGAATCAAACTCATCATGATTAAACACACTCACAATACAAACATCAACCATAACAATCAACAATTATAAATGTGAAAGTAATTCCAAGTTATCCTATTAACACAAATTTTATTATATTTCTTAAGTTACGTTGTACTCGATTATCATGCTCAAATTTACTTTACTTCATTAGATCACTTAACCTTCATTCCCTGTAAATCACATCATGCACATCTTTACTTCATTCATAGTCTGGCATTCATCATGACAACTACTCAATTCTAACATGCTATACTAACAATCATCATCAATTTTAAATAATCAAATCGGAGGTAATTATACCTCACATCGTCAGCAATCGGTGATGGCTAGGGTTCCGTCGCGTGTCTCGAAGCTCAAATTCGGCGCTCTTCGGCATCCAAAATTCAATCGGGTTCGACTAGGTGAGCTCCGCAGAAGATCCGGTGAATTCTAGCAATTCCGGTTTTCCGACGGGTTTCGTGTTTTTCTTGCTAGCTTCCGGCGATTTTCCGGCGGCAGTCGCCAGCGGCGTCTACTGGCTAGAAAGCAATGGTATTGGGTATCCATTGGAACCGGCTCGGCGAGCCCAACGCGTCTACGGCATCGACATGGTCTGCGGAGGTGGCGGCTAGCCACAAAATGGCTAAAATATTGGTGGCGGTGATGGGTGACTCAATCCGGCCGGCTTGGGCGGCGACGGCTGCCGCTCCGGTCAGGAAAGGTCGCTGGGTGATTGAGGGTGTCGAGGCGACCACTCGATCATGGCGGCAATGGTCACCAGCGGCACGATCGGCGACGGAAGTGTGATGCAAAGGCACGGCTTCCTCGCGACACGGCGGCCAGATGGTGGCCTGGCCTGGTCAGGGTGGCACGACAACACCGTGTCGGGGCTAGGCGACGCCGATCTGTGGCAGGGTGGCGTCCACGACAACGGTGGTAACGTAGCATGGGGCGGCGTTGGGGCAAGGGTTTGGGCGAGGAAGAAGAAAAAGGTCGGGGTGAGAAGAAAAACAACTGGGTGGCAATATCATAAATAATACTTGACTCATGTCTGACTCAAGTCAAGAATAATAACTAAGTCGTATTAAATCCTTAAAAAATTGGGAAAATCTAATAAAATCAAACAAACATTATAATGATATGCTCTAGAACTATCAACCCACCCAAACTGCCCATAATGCATCCTAACGTGGTAAACGGCATAAAACTAATTCTACAATCCACTATATATAAAAATTAAAAAAAATAACTAGTATACTCTCATATAGTCTGATAACTTATTCTATTTTGCTATGTTCATGAGGTTATCATCATATACTTAGGTACGCATGACCCTCATAGCTCATACACTCGACTGGCATCGGTTCAGTACACGTGTTCTGAAACTGACTCGACTCAAAAATAATGGTCGAATTGACCGGTTTTGAATGTAAAACCCTGACTCAAATCGTGGGTTTTACAACCCCGCAACCATTTCTTTCCCCTGACCTTCTCCTCTATTTCCCACTTCCTGTTTCCCACTAGCGACTTCAACCCCTCCCCTGGTGCACTTGACATTCACTACACCATATGCACAAACACGTCGCTGGCTGCCCCGCTACTAGTGAAGGGGAGGGAGCGACAGAAAAATTGGACCTTTTGGGGCCTGCGGATCGAAGAGGGGAGGGGGGTGGGTGGGGGATGGTGACAATTGAAAGGAGATAGAAGGCGGGTGACAATTGAATACCCGCCGAATCTGGCATGTGTATCATGCTCATGACCAGCCTGGTCACCCCTCTGAACTCCAGCGGTGGGGGTGAGGCAGCGGGGTGATGGGTCACAGCTCCGACTCGACACCACCCATCTTTTCCAACAACCCACTCCGAGTGTCAGTCAGGAAGGCGGAAGTCGAGGAGAGAGCAGCAGCCGGCGGTGGAGGTGCAGCGGCGGGGAGCGGGAGTGGAGGCGGTCAACGAGGAGGACGTGGTCGGGGGCAGAGCGGGGTACCGAGGGATTGGGGCCGAGGAATAAACGAAATAGAATCCACGGTCAGAGGTTGGGGCCGAGGAAAACACAGGGCGGGCAGGGGGTGGCGATCGACAGGGTAAAATGCGGAGGGGGGGGGCGTGGAAAAAACACTACAGCACAGTCATCTTTATATATATATATATATATATATATATATATATATAAAGTATATGTCACAGCACAGCTAAGTTGGTTGTGTTGCAACTTTTTCCATCCATTGGATTCTATCCAATGGGTGGAAATTAAATCCCGCCCAAAACCAGTGGAAACTGAGCTTCCTTTGTTTCCCGCGGCGACTTCAACCTCGCTCTCTTTGACCATTTCGTAGCTATGCCGGAGCTCAACCTCGACAGCTGCTAGAACGAGGTCAATGCTGGCTATGCTGACGATGGGTACGCAAGAGCGAGAGGCATTGGCACCTGCGTCGTCACGTTCACCGTCGACGGCTTGAGCATCATCAACGCCATCGCCAGCGTGTGCAGTGATAACCTCCCGGCCATTTGCATGTCAGAGGTCTCAATTCCAATGACTCTTGAACCATCCGGATTCTTCACCACACTATTGGGTTGCCGGACTTCTCCCAGGAGGTCCAGTGCTTCCAGACCATCACTTGTTTCCAGGTGCAGGCGTCATGATGTTCTGATCCTCCGTGTTCTCAATTTGTTTGGTGGGTTTTCGATCAATATTTGGTTTTTTTTGGTTGAGCAGGCGATGGTGAATCATCCGGTGGATGCCCATGAGCAGATTGATATGGCAATATCGACGGCTTTGAAGGAGAGCGAGCTGTTGTGAAATACTCGGACGCCGGCGAGGGAATCCCGGACCAAAAAGTTGGTATTTTTCCTTTGATTTTCTCGGTTGAGTCAACTACGAATTTCTCTTGACATTTTTTTCAAGGAATGTAGGTTGTGATGTGTGTAGCTACCGACTAGCAAATAGCTGTCTGATTGTATTGAACATGAACAGTGTTAGGGTATAGCATTTGTTGGTCATGTTCTTCAATTTATATTCCGGCAACATTTGATCTAGATTTTCCTAGTCATTAGTTTCATAATTATTTCGTTTAACTATTTTGTATATCTGATGGAAGAAATATTGGTGTTCGTATCATAAATGTTTTTAAGTGTAAAGGTGTAGGAATTGTCAAACTCTAAAGTTATAGTTGGTGGCTTGCTTTGTACAGGACGTCAAAATAAAGAAAACATAAACCTTGTCTGCCAAAAAATGAGGGACTGATAGTGAGGCAGGCAAAAATATTAAAAAGGACGATCGAGACAGTTGGAGTGATGAATTTTCTGCGGCATTCTTAAGGATGTTGTCTTCAGAGAAAGATCTTAGTGAGCTGTTGGCGTTGCAGAAGGAAATGGAGGTTTTGCTAAAGAAGTTAGCAGAAAGAGGAAAGTATCAAATCTGCCGAGGATTCACTCAGTCAAATGGAAGCTATTCATGTGAAACTTAATGAATTGGCTTGCGAAATTGCAGAGAAGGATTCATTTCTGAAATCTGCACAGTTGCGACTCTCAGATTTTCAGGTACAACATTCATGCCTTTTGGTTTTATTAAATTTGGTTGCCGCATGAAGGAAAGCACATCTGTGATTTAGAGGAGTTGTAACATCATAGATGCAAAGGGCCCATACTCCTTACTCTACCAGACAACATATTCTTTAAATTGGTAGGAGGGCGTGGTTTCATTCGTTTAGATTTCAATATATAATTCAGTCAGAGTTAGTTTAAGGAAAGAAAATGAGGTAAGTTATCATAGGTGATTTTGGTGGTTCTGTAAAGAAAAAACAATTTTAAAGCTGGAAAAATTATCATCATTGTTGTTGCCATCCATTGTACCTTATTCAGCTGGTGTCAGCGGCTAGCTTTTGTTTTCTCAATTGATTTATCTAATAATCAAATCATTTGCACGAAACTCATAAAGCCAAAGTCTAAGTTTGCCCTTCATTCGCATGTTTACTTCTTTTAATTGCATATTAATCTTATTCATCCATTTTCTCAATCGTGGACCATATTTATTAGGTTGTTTCTACCTTTCAAAAATATTGTTGAGGTGTAATTTAGTGATCACCCAAACAATGGACTAGTTGCAAAGTGACATTTATCTATTATTAGCCAGGTGGGCAATCAGGTTAAAAGCTGTCAGAGTAGCAATTCCTTACCTTGTGAAAAACTCTAATTACTTGCAGTACGGTTTTAAGTGGAGCGGGATTGAACTCTTGAATAGTTGATGTAACGACCCAGCCCAAAGTACAACGTAATGGGCTAAGTCATTTCTTTAAAATGGGTACCCCAGAAGTTAAAGATCTATAGTCCATTCCCACTTATAAACAGGATCTTCTCCTAGTAGGTATTAGATGTGGGACTAAATTGAAGGATCTCACAATCCACCCACCTTAGAAAATTTCGTCCCCAAAATGCCTATTCTTGGCCCGTTGCTAGCCCCAGCCCACAACCTTTCTGGCCCGTGTGACCGGCAGCCTAGCCAACGTTTCTAATCCAGCCTACCATCTAACACAGAACCAGGTCGGCTCTGATACCATTTGTAACGACCCAGACCAAAGTGCAACGTAATGGGCCTAAGTCATTTCTTTAAAATAGGTACCCCGAAAGTTAAAGATCTATAATCCATTCCCACTTATAAACAGGATCTTCTCCCAGTAGGTAATAGATGTGGGACTAAGTTGAGGGATCTCACAATCCACCCACCTTAGGAAATTTCGTCCCCGAAATGCCTATTCTTGGCCCGTTGCTAGCCCTAGCCCACATCCTTTCTGGCCTGTGACCGGCAGCCTAGCCAATGTTTCTAGTCTTGGCCCGTTGCTAACCCCAGCCCACGACCTTTTTTGGCCCGTGACCGGCAGCCTAGCCAACGTCCCTAATCCATCCCACCATCTAACACGGAACCAGGTCGGATCTGATACCATTTGTAACAACCCAGCCCAAAGTGCAATGTAATGGGCTAAGTCATTTCTTTAAAATGCGGTACCCCGAAAGTTAAAGATCTTTAGTCCATTCTCACTTATAAACATGATCTTCTCCTAGTAGGTATTAGATGTGGGACTAAGTTGAGGGATCTCACAGTTGAAACTTAGTTTTATTATCTAGCCCCTTTCATTATAGCAAATGTATGAAGTTTTCCCACATTGTTAGATGCCTCCCTCTCTTCCCATCGTCTTTGCTATACCACCTTGTCACGATATAATCACTATTCAAACTTGTTTTAGGTGAAGTTGGCTGACAAGAAAGCTATCCTGAAGAAAAGCATGGTTTGAAAATCAGATGCCTAGCATCTTAACACATAGAAAAAGTGAAGTGAGATGGAATAGGCACTAGAAAGTTTTACACAATTAAAAGGTAATGGTTTTGGGGGGTAGAACATGCTGGAAATATCTAAGAGCCAATACAAAAATGGGATGTATTGTTTAAATTTTGTTTTTTATAGTTTCTGTGTTATTATTAATAAAGATAGGTTGAATTGATACTTCTGCCTCCATTTGCTTATGTTGATTTGTGTTGTCTGAATACTATGGCCTAAGAAGGTTTCCTAGTTTTTCAGAGTAGAGGCAGCATATGATAGCTTGTCTCCGAGGCGACAAGGGAAAGTAGAAAACACCAGCATAGATATGCTGACGTAAAACCTATTGGTAGTTTCACGGAAGATAATAAAGATCAGATACAAGATTTGTGGTTGACTCAACATAGAATGTATATTATAAAAGATGACTGTAAGGAAATTGAAGAATTTGACAAGAGCAAAAAATATTTTAACAAAATAAAAGATTAAGGTGAAGCCGTAAAAATATCTGAATGCTTTGAAAATATGACCACTTGCTTGGGCATCGAATTTTCTTCAGTAAAAAATTGCATATAACTTTTACAACTAGTATGCGAAAAGACAATGATTTGGCATTTGAAATGGTAGTTTTTATCAATCGAGAAAAATGAAGTGTATCACATCTCAAAAATTTATCTATTCGAAAGAAAGGTAAAAAGATATAAATAATAAGAGAAAGATGGGAGAGAATTTAAAAGGTGTAGAGAGACTAGAGAAGATTGCAAAGCTTTTATGAGAATACATCTAAGTGTGGGGTGCAGAAAGTAGAAGAATTTTTGACAATCATAATCATAACTCCTCAACTCCAAAGTTGCAAAGTTTTGGTCTCATAGTCGTCTCTCCGAATCTTACAAGAATATGATTGATTCACTGTATCAAATAAGAAGGAGAGCACTAGTCATCTCTAAAGTTTTGAATGTAACTTCCAATAGCATTAAAATAGACACTGTGACACGTCAATCTTGCATCAATCATTTGAAAACCACCCATAAGAATGATGTTGGGCGACAATGCTTAAATGTTATCAAGCACTTTCAAGAGAAAATGTGAAAGACAATGACTTCTTCTTTAAAATTAAATTCGATGAAGATGGAAAGACCCAAGATGTTTTTTGGGCTAATGGGAGATAAAGGGCACCTTACTTAAACTTTGGTGATGTGATAGTGTTTGATATAACTTATAAGATCCAATGTATTCCCCATATCATTTGCTCCATTCACATGTATTAATTACCATAGGCAATCTATACTTTTTATTATCCTTTACTTGCTGATGAGACAGAGGTAACATTTACTTGGTTGATCAAGACATGGTTAAAATGTATGTGAGGAAAAACACATATTTCGATTATTGCATATCAAGATGGTGCAATGTGAAAAGCTATTGCAACTATTTTTTCGAGAACCAATCACAAGTTTTGCTTATGGCACATATCTAATAATACCATGGTTCATCTAAAACATTTAAAGTTCAACCACATTGAATTTGAGAAAGAATATAATGATTGGATATATATAGAAGTGATACAATCAATGAATTTGAGGAGAAATGGAAAATTATAAAAAAAATACAATTTGGACCCAGAAAGTTGGTTGGCCTCCATGTATGATGTCTAACACCATTGGATATCTATATACATAAAGGATAATTTCTTTGTAGGTATGACTTCGAGCCAAAGAAGCGAGAGCATGAACTTATTTTTGACGTATTTGTGCATTCACAAACCCCACTAGCTAATTTTGTTAGGCAATATGATAGAACATTACCATCTCGTAGATTTTATGAAGAACAAGAGGATTTTCATACTTTAAATTCTAAGCTTGTGCTGTGTGGATACTCTCCACTTGAGGCTGAAGCTAGGACTCTATACACGAGAACAAATTTTAATATTTTTAAAGATCAATTGAAAAGAAGGCAAGGTTGCATTTACAAGAAAATCGACGAGGAGGGTTCAATAACAAAATATGAAGTTTTTCCACATGATGATGAAGCTAAAAACATGTTGTTACCTATCAAACTTGTGGAGAAATGAATGTCACATGTAATTGCAAAAAATTTGAAAGTAAAGGAATTTTATGTATGCACATTTTAAAATTTTTTCATAAGAAACAACTATGTAAAATTCCAAATCAATATGTGCTATATAGGAGGAATCAAGTATTCTCACTTCAGCTCTACCACATATAAAACCAAATTCATCACTCAATGACAAAAAATCCTGATAACATATGTGGCCTTCATCTTAAACATCACTTTATTACATGTAAAGATGATAGTATTTAACCTATCACATTCCCATTTTGAACGAAAGAACTTAACCTTTTATCCTTAAAATCAGTTGCTAAAACAAACTTCATGTCTTTTAAAGCAATCTCAAACTGTGCAGCAATTTCAGTTATTTTCTGGAATTCCAAAAATTATTCATTGTCATCAGTATCTAAACGTCCTATGCAACCCTCATAAAAAACGTGCCTTGAAGAGATAAAGCATGGATTTTTTGTTCAATATTTAAACATAGTTAAAAGGAGACCAAAAAGGTCGTTGATGGAGGCAAATAGAAGTTTGATTAGCATGTTTTAGAACAATCTACCATACTTTGGTTCAAGATGGATTTCATAAACATAGCATAAGTCAATGGAGCAACTTACTTTTTGCCAACACCAACAATGTTTAGAAGATCCTCCATATCAGTTGATACTAGTCTTTGGACTCCATCCATTAGTAAAACCTCTTTTTTCAAAAGTTGGATACTTTCCTCGGAAAAAGATTGCATCAGATATGAGCCCTTAACAATAGTGTTAGCTACTTCAAAAGCCAGAATTGTTAGTTGTCTTGCGAGCTGTCATCCTAGATACAAAACTACCAGAAGGATTAAGATTCGGCATATTTATCCCAAAGTGTATCTAAAACTTCAACAGCCTTTCCAAGGTTCATAGTTCTAGCCCTTCCCAATAGGGAGTCGAACTTAGGTACCTAAAAGGGAAAGAAGGCAGTCATGTGACTTGGTTACAAATTATCATTTGATACAGATCCTATCCTCTAACTATAATTCGAACAACGATATGAAATTGATTATCATTTGCTTCAAGTACTTTGTAATTAGCTGTCCCGAAATGTAATTTTGGGCATTGGGGAAATCAAGAGTTGTCAATGAAAGCCTTAAGTATACTAGGAAGTGTTATGAAATGAAATGAAAACTAGTTCTCACCTCTCGACCTTAATTGACCTCCAACTTTCTGTAGCACCTCTCCTTCAAATGCCCAATTCCTCCCCTGATTCCTTCCCAACTTTCATCTTTCTTCATATTCTAATATCTAATTATCCCTCTCCTCTTCTTTTCCTCCAGTTCTTCAACCTCATCTCTACTCCTCTCATCACCAAACTCTACTTGTCTCTTTAATTCTTAATTGTGATCTCCCTCATATCCCTTCTCATCTCAGTATAGTCCCATAACTTAACCCAACCTCCCTAGATACACAATACCTCTTTCCCTATAACTTAATCCATCATTTGCAACAAGTCTGTACATGTCTTATGAGCAGTAGTAAACATGGACCGATAACAAGCTCTGATTGATGCACAAGAAATAAGCTTATGGGGATTGAGTATTCTTCGTGATAACAAATAAGGGGAAGAAGCAAATACCATGTTGGAGCCGGTCTGAGAATGAGCAGCAGAGCTGACGGGGCTGGCCTTGAACTTGCCGGAATCAAACAACCAGAGCTCATCTGGAATCGTACAAGCCGGGCATGCAGAACACCTCCTCTCCCCTCTCCCCAAACCCACCACCCCATCTCCAACTCTGTCTCCCCCGACCCCCTGCTTTGACATGAACCTTGGCGCAAACCCCGCCCATCGATCCCACCCCTTCCCCTACTACATACACACCACCACCATCAACAACAACAACAAGATATCAAATATGAAGGCTTCTGGAAGACCGAAAAAATGGAGGAACGAGAAGGGAGAGGAAGAATAAGGAAAATGGGAAAGGCCGGGAAGTAGGTGCGGCTCGTCAACCATTGGATGGTTTTTAAACGGCCAAGTGCTGCAGCACAGCTCGAGAACCGTTGGATATATATATATAGATAGCAAGTAAATAGTTAGACCTAGGCATCCCGATGAAAATCATGTGACTTGATCTTGTTTGCATGACAAGACTAGTGAGAATATGTACTGCAAGGACTGAAAGTAAATAACATTCATATATTACTTTTAGTTTGTCATGGCTCATGAGTGGGTCACCTACCAAATTCACCCAAATCCACTGTGAAGACCTTTTTACTTAATGTGTGCTGAACTGTGATGATTCCATGTTGGGTTTCTGGGGTCTGTGGTGAGGTTGTAGAGGTGAAATTGCCTTATGGTAACTCTAGTAAATTCCTTATGTAATAAACTGAGATCATTGCTGCCTGTCATACAATCAACATCCATAATTACATTTCTTTCTCATTAATGTAACTTGATGGTGGAATTACATCTTCTCACAAGATTTTGAAATATAGGTTTCTTTAGTCAATTATTTTGTTTAGAGCATGAATAGCAGTTCATTTGTTTGTCATATTGATATTATTCAATTGTTCATAGGTTGCTCACGATTGGTCAAATGCAAGGGAAGTTTCAAATGGTGGTGGTTCGCCATACAGGGCATGTCATATAGGTTGGCAATTTAGTTTTTGTTTTCAAAACATTTCTCTAGATTGATGACATTTTCAAGTGTACAAACCAACGGCCTAGTGACTTGAGGTTGACTAAATTTATTATCCATTATAATGCAGGAAGATGTTCCAGATGAATTTGCTTGGCAAGTGCTCAATTTTATCTCCCACAATCGTAAGGTTTAGGTGGAGTTAAGGTGAAGTTGTCAATCACGTCATCTAAAAACTGTTAACATGATTTTGTGTGAAGATCAGGAAAAGCAGTTATGAATCACAATTAAATGATTTGGGCACATTTTTTTTGCCCTTTTGAATATAAATGTGTACTTAGTTGCGATTCTTCTAATCCCTGATGAACCTTTGTAGTTTGTAGTTTGTCTCTTCACTGGTTTTTTCATCATTAGCACAATAATAGGAAGCAAATTTTGATAGTATTAAATGCTTTTTCATATTCCTGTTCTCCGCCATCCTTCACAGCAGTAGCATACAAATAAAGGAACGTTACGAGCGTACAAAGCTAGGACTTCTTAGGCACTTGACAGTAACAGGGGGTATTTGGTGGATTCTCTGTTCATGGTAGATGCGCGTAATTTTGATTTAGCTTTCTTCCTTGAATTAATTTTGATTTTGCTTTCTACCTTGAAGTTCTTTGCCACTGGTCAAGTCTTGTCTCATCTACTTGGGTGTCTTGGAATTGTGTAACTGGCAAGTGACTGATATTGAAAAATTGAGGGGATAAAAGTTTCTAACGCTATACATTTGTTCACAATATGGTACGTTGTAATATAAGTCCTATTTCAGGTCGATGTTACTCTTGAACATGTTCGTGGCAGAAAGCCAACTTTTTGCCACGCAATTGTCAATGAATAATTAATTAAAATATAAAATAGAGTGTGTACCTTAGCAAAGGATTGATGGATTGGATCACGATATTCTCACAGATTAATTCTCGTCACAAAGATGGAGAAGAATTAGGTTTCACAATCTAAATCCCAATTATAAGCACCCTAGGGGATATTATTTATCAATAAGCAATAGCACTTCTCTTCTAGTCATATTCTCTTGTAATTATCTTATTAGGGTTTCTTAGGTTATCCTTTAAAATAAGAGAAATCAATTTTATTTGTGATCTTTTTCAAATGCTAAACATCTTCAATGGTACATCCAATATTTTTCACTTGCACAATGTAGGAACTAGAACATTACCAAATCATGTGTATATGGCAAATTTTTCCACTTGCACATTATGTGTGTGATAGTGCTTTATAGACTTGATTATATGGAAAACAAGGCATACAAGAAAACTAACGCTACAACTATGCATTTGTTCGGGATAATATAGGAGTTGTCAAGTACTCATTATCCCCTAGACTATTAGTGAAGTTCTAGTATCCCTCAATTAAAAATTTTAATTCACACCCAATGCCCATATTATGTAGCTTATTGTTAGTGCAATAATTGTTTTGATTTGTATAGAGTAAAATAATCTTCCTTTCACATTATTCTTTTTGACTGACTAAAATGCTGACTTTCTTAGACATGTCCCTTGTCACTGAATTAGTTATAATTAAAGAGAAAATTATATGATTTTATCATCTCAAATATAATTGAAAGTATATGGATGTAAAGGGGAAAAAACTATTTTGAGGATCCCATTCAACTAAGAAGTATGATTCATTCTTCCACTATCTTCATGGTTGAAAAAGTATTAATCACATGCATAGTGGATTTCATAGTCAAAAAGAATATGGCTTATAAAAGTATGTCTATAATCAATATCATATAGATCTTAGTCCAATCATTACTCTATAGTAATTGATGTGAAACACTTAGTATACTTACATCAATATTGTGATTAGCTAAAGTCTCACGTCTAACTATCAATGGGATTTACGATTGTGGGGTAGAATATAGTTTCATCTTGATCAACATCAAGGCGACATTTGTACCTCAAAGTATTGATATCTCATCTATCATTGCTCTATAGCAATAAAGCGAGTACTTAGCGAAGAGGCATTCATCTCATTTTACATATTATTCATCGTGTGTTAGTATAATTACAATTGTGAAGTGAAAAATAAATCTCATTCTTAAATAATAGAAAAAAATAGAACAATGTCCATTGAATTACATAAAATCTAAGGATATAATTTCATCACTTTGTTATGAGAGTCATATAGATCACGTGCAACTAGATTATGTAACTTTGGTTAGACTATGCCTTTGATAAAATTAAATTTGATATCAATGTATTTGGTTTTACTATGATATTGAAAATCCTTTATGCAAGTTATTGTAGTCAGCTTATTGCAAAAGATAATCAGAAGATGTAAGTATGAAGTTATAATTTTCAAATGATGTAGAAAATGCCTCAACCAAATACTTTCTTGCACTACAGTGGTAGTAGATACAAATTCTCCCTCCATGGTTCATAAAAGAAGTTCCCCATTCATCAAAAGAAATTTGAAGTAGATTTGTAATACTCTAAACCGTCAGACTAATCAACTCCAAATTTGTACCTATATACGAAAGAGAATAATCCACAATGCCTTTGAAAAATCTGAAGATCTTTTTCACATAATCTCAATATACTAGACTTGAATTAGATTGATATCTATTCAGTGTACTATATCTTGTCGAATGCATATACATCAACCTATCAACTTCACTAGCTTATGGATTCTAGTCATATTTTGTCCTTCCAGAGTCAAAGGCCATGTTTTTACGTGATGCTCTGCACATCACATTTTTCCCATTCACCACTACCATATGTGTTGATAAAAATTCCCAAAATTAGAGATCAACAACAACAAATACAAGATATAGAAAAATAATGTCTGAGAAATAAGATAAAACAAAAGCAAAAGAACAAAGATTTAACGTGGAAAACCTTCCTTGTATCAAGAGTCAAAAACGACAAGACAACAACGAACAATTCACTACTTTAACTAAAGATTACAACTATCAAACATATAGAGATGTACAAAAGACCCAACTTATACTATTGAGATTACAAGATTTCTCTATCTCAATACTCTGTATAAGATTAAACTAGTAAATAATAGTTTTCCCTCTTTTTATCTCTATATTCCTTTTCTATTTCTCTCTTTTCTCTCACATCCTATCTTCTTTAGAATGAGGCAAATGAGTTCATATTTATAGAGATGTTTTGAGGCCCTTCATCTTCCATGGTAAAACAAACAGTCACCTCTATTTGGTATCCCGAGATTCCTTTAGTATTCCAAGTGTGACAATGGGCTACATATCATTAATATTCATAATTACAAATATTAACAATCTCCCACTTGGAATCCGATTGGAACACACGAATCCTGATTCTTCCTCCACTTGTTTGTCACATAATTCCTTCACGTGCATGTTAGTGCAAGTTCACCAAAGTTGAGCAAAAACTCAACTTTTGTCCCTCCACCGGTTTGGTCAGCATGTCTGCCGAATTCTATTTGCCATCTATCTTCTCCAACTTTAATTTACCTTCTTCTAACAAAGATCTAATAAAATGGTACCTTAACCGAATATACTTGGTCCTAGAATGAAATGCTGAGTTCTTGGCTAAATGGATTGCACTTTGACTATCACTCTACAACCTGCAATCAACCCCATTAAAACTTAACTCATTCATTAAAGTTTTAATCCAAATATACTCTTTGCTAGCTTCTATAGAAGCCACATATTCAACCTCAGTTTAGATCGAGCAACTAACTTTTGCAATTTGGAAACCCAACTTACCGCGGTTCCACCAACTGTGAAGATGTATCCTAATGTACTCCTGCCATTGTCTCTATTTCCAGCATGGTCTGAGTCCACATAACCTTGCACATCAATATTATCACCCTCAATACACAAACAAAAATTAGAAGTTCCTTTCAAGTACCTGAAAATTCATTTCACTACCTTCCAATGTTCTTTTCCTGGGTTTTTCATGAATCTGCTCAATACACCCACTGCATGTGTAATATCTGGTCTTGTACTCAGCATAGCATACATAAAACTTCCAATAGTTGAAGCATAAGGCGCCGTTTTCATGTAAGCTTTATCCTCATCACTCTTAGCACCTTGTTCTTTTAACAATTGTAATTTACTATCCAAAGTGGTAGTCACCGGCTTAGATTCGTTCATATTGAATCTCTCAAGAACTTTCTTCACATACCCTTCTTGAGATAACATCAACTTCTTGCTCTTCTTTTTTGGGTAATTTGCATCCCAAGAAGTTTTTTACTTCACCCAGGTCCTTTATTGGAAAACTCTTGGCTAACCTCATCTTAAGATTAAAAATTTTCTCCATACAAGTCTTTGCTACAAGCATGTCACATACAAAGTTAAAATAATGTAATTGTCATCATTAAACTTGTGTAGATATACACAGTGATCCTAATTGCTACTAGCAAATCTATTATCTAACATTAACTTGTCAAATTTCAAATACCCCTGTCTTGGTGCTTGTTTGAGTCCATATAAACTCCTCTTCGATTTACACACCATATTTTCTTTACCTTTGACTTCAAAACCTTTTGGCTATTCTATATAGATCTCCTCCTCCAAATCACCATGAAGGAAAGCTGTATTTATATCAAAGTATTCTAAATACAATCCCTTTATAGCCACAATACTCAAAATAATTCTAATAGAAGTCATTTTTACAACAGGTGCAAATATATCATGAAAATCAATTCCTTCTATTTGACCAAAACTTTTCACCACAAGTTTTGCCTTATACCTTTGTACACCACCGGTTTTGGACTTGACCCAATAAATCCACTTGTTTTGTAGAGCCTTCTTTTTTGGTGGCAACTTTACTAACTCCCATGTATGATTCTTTTCTAATGATGACATCTCATCTTTCATGGCCAACTCCCACTTAAGATAAGCTTTATCACTCATGGTTTCATTATAGGACTTAGATTCTCCTACATCAGTATACAAAACATGTTGTACAATTAAATTTAATTTCTGAGTAGGCTTCCTGACCCTTGTGCTCCTTCTTGGTTTGGGAGAAACAACTATCTATTGTAGTGGCTCTGAGTCATCAATTTCAACTTGTGCATCAGAATATTCAGAATCTGATTCATCATCATTTGGTTGATTAGCATGTGACTCACCTTCTTGTTCGGTCTTCTTAGAAGATAATTGTTCCCCATCACTTGGAACAAATTCTTGGTTTTCATCACTTAGTATCTCTTCATCTGTCTCATCAAGCTCCACATACTCTTTTTCTTTGGACTCCTCAATCTTTTCATTCTTCCTATCTTTGTACATGCACTCTTCATTAAATACAACATCTTGACTTCAAAACACCTTGTTATTCTGGAAATACCACATCCGGTAACCATACTCGTCACCCCCATATCCAAGAAATACACACTTGAGGGATTTTGAATCAAGCTTCTTTCTTGATTCCTTGTCAACATGTGCATATGCAATACAACCAAAGACCTTAAAGAAAAAAGTAGTCAACTTTCTTACCCATCCATACCTCTTCCGGTATTTTTCCATCTAAGTTGCTTGATGGACGTTCGGTTGGTTAGATAGATAGTTGTATCTACAGTGGCACCATAAAGATGCAAAGGGAGTTCAACATGAATTCTCATACTTCTCGCTCGCTCTAGGATGGTCTTATTCATCCTCTCCACCATCCCATTATGTTGTGGTGTCCTGGCACCTCTTTCATAATAGGAGTCAAACTCCTTATTGCAATATTCTCTGCCATTATTCGACAAAAAACATTTCAATCTCAAACCTATTTCATTCTCAACTCGGGTTTTCCATATCTTGAAAATGCTAAAGACTTCTAATTTTTTTCTTAAGAGTGTAGATCAATGTCTTCCTACTAAAATCATCAATGAAGGTAACAAAATAGAAATTACCTCCAAAAGATTTACCATGGGCTAGCCCCCAAACATCCGTATGAACCAACTACAACCTTTTGGATTTCATCTCTCGCGCATCCTTTGTGAAGCTAACTTGTTTTTGTTTACCTAAAATACAATCTTCACAAAAACCAAAGTTATGATCAATTATACCTGTCAAAACCTTCTTATAATGTAAGATCCTCATCCCACTCTCGCTCAAGTGACCAAGCCGTCTATGTCATAAAATTATTATGTCATTCTTCTCAGCGGCCAAAGAAACAAGTGGATCTACCTTGGTAGACAATGAGTAAAGTGTGCCCACCACCTTCCCCTTGATCACCACCAATGCTACCTTACTTATCTTCCACTGATTATTTTCGAATGTGATCCTATAGCCCTCTTGGTCCAGCTTGTTAATAAATGTAAGATTCTTCTTCAATTCAAGTATATATCCTGACCTCCTTGAGAATAAGTTTACCTTTCATCATGCATCTTCAAATGAATTACTTCCTTACCTTCAATTTTGCACTTCTAACCATTGCCAATTGTTACATATCCAAACTCACTCTTGACAAAATCACAAAACCATTATTTGTGAGAAGTACAAGCACCTGAATCAATATACCATGTATCTATTTTGTAATCATCATGAACAGATAAACTAAATTTCCCTTCATGACAATCTACAACATCGCTACGTTTTTTACTCTCTCGGGACAATCCTTCTTTAAGTCCTTGAATTTTCCTCTGGGTTTAAAGCACCCTCGGCTCTTAGGACCTCTACTTTGATCTCTTCCTCTTTCTTTGTCCTTGCTTTTGTCCACCAACAAAGCTATGCCCGAGATGGCCGATGTGCTATCTACCATGCTCCTTTTCATCATCTTCTGATTAAAGATTGCACTAAACACTTCATCAAACTTAAGTTGTTCTTTTGATGCATTATTCATAGATGTAATTACTATATCCCAACTCTCTAGCAAAGAACACATGAACATTAAAGATTTAATATCTTTATTAAAGGTCATCTCCATAAATTCAAGTTTTTTATTAAAATCATTCAAATGATTAGGAATCGATTTACCTTCGGGCATCCTTAAATATACAACTTCCTCAATAAAAATTACCTGTTAAAAGCTGATGACTTCTCATAAACACCAGCTATGCCTCCATCAACCCTTTGACGGTTGTATGTTTAAAGACATTAAACGCCACCAACTATGTTAAATGCCACAATAGCTAAGGCTCACCTATCCAACAAGGCCCACTCCTCGGCTGACATTGTTTCTGGCTTGGTACCTACAAGCGGTTGATGTAGTTGCTTCTCATATAGATGATCCTCAATCTGCATCCTCCACCATTGATAATTTGTTCCATCAAATTTCTCAATCTTCCCGAGTCTTGGAAATGTCTGTCATGAGTCCCACTCAAATCAAGATCCGATTAAATGAGACTCAAATTTCCTGCAGACAGCTCTAATTGTTGAAAAAAATCCCCAAAATTAGAGATCAAAAACAGCAAACACAAGATATAGGAAAACTATGTCTAAGAAATAAGATAAAACAAAACCAAAGAACAAAGATTTAAAGTGGAAACCCTCCTTGTATCGAGAGTCAAAAACCACGGGACAACAACAAACAATTCACTACTTCAACTAAAGATTGCATCTATCAAATATATAGAGATGTACAAGAAGATTATTCACCCGACTTATATTATTGAGATTACAAGATTTCTTTGTCTCAATATTCTGTATAAAATTAAACTAGTAAATAATATTCCCCCCCTTCTTATCTCTATATTCATTTTCTATTTCTCTCTTTTTCTCTCACATCCTAGTCTTCTTTAGAATGGAGCATATGAGTTCATATTTATAGAGATATTTTGAGACCTTTCATCTTCCATGGTAAAACAAACAATCACTACTGTTTAGTATTCCAAAATTCTTTTAATATGTCAAGTATGATAATAGGCTACATATCATTAATATTTATAATTATAAATATTAACAATAACTTAGTGGCAAAATCCAAATCAATTAAATTTTCATGTCAAACTTGCTTACATAACTTTCTCTTAATTTAAATACAAAAATTAAAATAATCAATATCCTATTTTCCAGACAATGTGACCAACTCACCTCCCCTTTCACGAAGAAAAGGTTTTTCCTTGGCTAGCCTGGATAAGCCTCACGGCCGGATGGCGGACTGGCCAGGGATGGCCTTGGTTCTTCCAGCAGTTGGGGGTGGAGTTTGAAATCAAGTATACTGATCAAATCTTCTAAAAATAGTCATGCTTTATGATTAATCATTGATGAAATATTAATAAACAACAAAATCTTAATTATAAATCATAAAAAAACGTGGAGAAACATCAAATAGACTCTTCATATCAATGAATAATAATTAAAATATAAAATAGAGTGTACCGTTTGCAACAGATTGATGAATGTCACAAAGATGGAAAAGAATTAGATTTCACGATGTAAGTCTCAAGTTTAAGCACCGCAAGAGAAAACCCTAAATTTTTTATCAAACAGAAAGTTACGTAAAACATATATAGGGGGGTGTTATTTATAAATAAATAATAACAAATCTCTCCAGGTCACAATCTCTTGTAGCTATCTTATTAGGGTTCTTTAGGTTTCTCTCTTAAAAAAATATATCTAACTTATTTTCTTAAATATTAGGGGTACAAAATAATACATCCAACATTCAAAAACACTGATGCAGAAGATATTGGAAGAGGAAATACAGAGGTAGAAGGTTTCGTAAAATAAATAAATAAATAATTCATTCCACGTACAACTTAGTCTATCATACGCTCATACATTACATCCGGGAGAAAATGACATACAACCATCCAGGCAAACGCAAAATCGAAGCTGCGGGCCCAACCAATGCATTTCCAACGCAAAGTGCCCACAATAAGATATGATGAAGATAAAACGATCACCCAACCTTTAATTGACGAAAAATCAGTAAAGACAGAAAGTGTTCGTGAATATAGGCAACAACCACCAAATTGAATGTATCTAAAGTTGTTAACACAAATTTGAAGTAAATGTTTAACTCTCAATACCATTGCTTTCAATCAAAAGCTTTACATTTAAGAACCTGACTCCTCAGGGTTTATTGCAAAAAATTTCGCTAACTCTTCAAGAGCACTTCTTAACACAAAAACTGGTCTGAAAAGAATCAAGCAGTGGATGCCTTGAGATAGGCAATTAGATCTGCACGCTCCTGAGGTTTCTTCAGACCAGGGAAAACCATTTTCGTACCAGGAATATACTGCAGATAAAAACATGCAAACACAATCAGTTCACGCTCATTCTCTCCTAAATGTAAACAAAGGCTCATGATAAATTCTACCAAGGTCGTTAACAAGTCGTAGTGATTTGATCAGTTACTTCTATAGGAAACCATCAAAACAATTATTAACTTAAAAACAACCCATAATGGCTAGAAATTATCAAATCCACCAATAGAAAACATCAATAGCCATATTCAAATGAGTGTTGGTAGTTAACATTCCTAAAACACAATAGACTAGCATCCAAAACTAGCAAACTGCACAACCAGACATCCCATTGTGTGCACTTTGTTTGTGTAATGATGTTGAAATTCATAGAAGCTACTGACGAATGTTAAAACAATCTTGAAAAAAATATTAAACCCTAAATATTAAATTCAAGTGTAGGAACATTCTCTTTGATTATTAGCTTGGTATCTACAATGCAACATGTAGTTAGTAACTGTTCAATAACTAAACAGAGATAGTCTAAAACTTGAAACCCCATACAGCATGCTTGAACGAGGCCCAAGTATCACACTAGCTAAAAATAATCGAGCACATAATAAGAATTAGAACTCTTTGATAGAAAAGAATCTACTAAAGACCATGAAATATGTAAATACCTTTTTGGGGTTAAGCAGGTAATCATACAGAGTATTTTCTCCCCAGATGACAGCCATGTTTTTGTTGGCAGTAGAGTAGGAATATCCAGCTGTAGTGCCAGACTGCCTTCCAAAAAGCCCATTCAAATTGGGACCTTCAACATTTTGTAGCAACATCAGTAGGGAAGCTAAAGACAAACAATGAACACAGAGAAAAGAAAAACTCCAAAAACTTCAAATCTTTACTCTCCTCTTATCTGCACAAAACCAAAAATATCTGCCGGAGTACCATCTAGTAGATCACACACTGTTAAATCATGCAAGGAACAGCCAAAATCAAGAGTGCAAACACATGAATAACACATACACAACAACAGAACTCAAGAAATGAAAGAACAAATATAAAAAATGATCTATTTACAGATAGCAAAATATATGATCCACTGAGTTCATGTTCTTCAGACATCTAATGATCCAGAATTTACATCATGTCCATGACCATTTACTATAAACAAGAAAGAAAATGCAGAAAACACTTACAATCCCAATAAGATAGTTTTTTTTTTAAAGAAAAAAACATACCTAAAATCCAAGGCAACAGATCATAACTTGAACGTTACAAAACAGCCTAACATTTGGATATCGGTAAAATACAACAAATGGTGAAGGTAAAATAAGCTACACATTCAATCACGCAAAAGACCCAATCTAACCAAACATCCATTCACCATTTTGTTTTTCTTCTTAGCCGATTGAGGAGATTAATTGGGAATAAAGTTTTCATATTAAAAAGATATTCAATTCTTGCTAATGTTGACAATATTTGTTCCCACCTAATTTGCCGTGCGTCAACAAAAAACAGATTCGCAAGTTTAGTGACCACTATTCCGCCACAATTCAACAAACGATATCTTGATCCACCAAAACGAAAAAACAAAATCTAAAAAACCACAACAAGATAGAAAGTAGACACCTTGTTTGTGGCCGGCGCCCTTGTCGACGGTGTGGCACTGGGCGCACTTGGTCTTGAAAATCTTCTCCCCAGCCTTAGCGTCCCCCGTCGGCGCCTCCCCGAAACTCGCCATCTTCTCCGACAACTCCTTCCCGTCTTTCTTTCTCTCCTTTTAGGGTTTTGTTTTTACCTTCTTTTTGGAGGGTGATTGTTATTTCGGACATGACCGTCGGTTATTTTTTATTTTAAATTACCGGAACAGCCCTCGGCTCATCTGACTTTGACCGGCCTGCTTGAACTGACTAAATTGGGTTTGTCATTTTTTTTTTGAAGACTTTGAAACAGAGATTTTTAATAGGAAAAAAAAGATTTTTCTTGGAACATTAAAGAAAATTATCAGAAATTTTTTTTATTTAAAACGTCAAAACTAACCTTAAAATAAAAAAATAAAAAATCATCTTTCTAGGAGTAGCCATGTAGGGGACCAACATTTGGCGGCCAAGATGGTAGCCAGTCTTAGGCATCCCCAAGCCAAGGGGCCGTCTGGCCATTCTTGGCCCGAGGGTGGCAAAACCTAGCCATCCCCAATTGGCCTCGGTAGCAATGGCCGGCATCCAAATTTTTAAAACTTTTTTTAATAAAATTTTATCTTTGTCTCCCAGACGACCACCGGCCGACTAGGGGCGTCAAGGGATGACCAGCTCCAACGGCTTATGGCCTTTGGGTGGGTGACCACTGGAACAACCGCCCATTGTTATTTTTTATCTTATTTCTTTTCTAAGTGATGGTATTTTAAACAATGATTTTCCCTTTTTCTCATAATTAGGTTTAATTTTCCCACTACGACAATGCATAATAAGAGTATAATGTGAAATGCACCGAGTCATGTTTATATATATATATATATATTTGTATCAAGTTGTATAGCACTTGACATATGTCTAACTTGTCAGTCAAGACATCTTCATATGTTTGTGTATAAATACTATAAAGAGTTTGATGAATAAAAGTGAGAGAAGTTTTTCATGGTATCAGAGCTTTAATGACGGTCGATTGTGAAGATCCTCTCACAGGCTATGGCAAATTGCTCCGGTGATCAAGACTGCATCAAGTGTGGTTTTCTTTGCGCCTCAGTCCCCGTCGGTTTGATACTAGTTTCATTGATTTTTATTTTTTAGAATTGTTGTTTTCTGATCTTGATGCAATCAACAATGACGAATAGCATAGCATTGTATTCTGTTAATATGTCTTTTCCTTATCTACATACTTCAAATGTGTCAAACTTTGTCAACATTGCTTTGAATCCTACAAATTATAGAATTTGGGAAGATCAAATCTAGAATCTAATAGATTCTCATGGTTTTGGATCATTTATTAATGGTATTGTAACAATTCCATCAAAAATAATAACATCATTTACTTCTAAATCAATTATTCATGAAGTGATTAATCCTGATTGTCTGCTTTGGGAAAGATCTGATAAGCTGTTAAAAGGTTGTATCACAAGTACTTTGACCAAAGAGGTTGCATACTTTACTGTTGGAACAAAGACTGCAAATGAACTTTGGCCAGTTCTGAAACATAAAATGGCTCAAACTTCTCTAGAACAAGAAGTTCCTTTGCAAGGAGAGTTCCAACTAAATTGTCTTGAAAATTGTAATAGTCTTGATGAATATATGTTGAGCTTTAAGACCATTGTTGATGAATTTGGAGCGATTGGCAAACCTTTTACTGAAGGAAGGAAATGTTTTTGGTTGTTACAAGGTCTAGGAAGTGATTATCAAATGTTCACTACCATGATGTTGAGGCCTCTTATGCCACCTCTAAATGAACTAATGGATATGTTACTATCCTATGAATCAAGGATTCTGAAACCTATGCATCACAGCGTAAGTCAAAATCAAGTTGGTTATGCTGCTCAAAGAAGTTTTTAAAGATCATAGATTCATTAAGTACAAAAATAGAATTCTACCTCATACAACCTAGCGCTTCAGAATGTTGTTTCCAAGGATCAAAGTCATGAATACAGTTTACTAATTCAGAATCCACCAAAGGGGAATCAACTGAAAAGGCTAATCCACTGCTATTCACAAAACCAAAATTTCAGTGTCAAATATGCCTTAGGTTTGGACATACCAAAAAGGTTTAACAAAATGTAGAAGACACCTTCTATGCACCAAACCTTATCTGCACTACAAATTTCAGATGTTGATATCAATGAATGGAGTCCTGATTCAGGTGTATCCTCACACGTGTCTGGTAACTCCTCAGTGTTTGCCTCTTTGACAAAATATGAAGGAGTTGACTCGATTATGGTTGGTAATGGATATTTTCTACCCATAACTCACATTGGTACTATTGTTCTTCATGCTGTTTATGGATATTTGCAGCCAAACAATGTGTTGATTGTGCCTGCACTTCAGCAGAATCTCATTTACATTACATAGTTATCACCGACATGCCTTTTGATATATATTTTTCAACTTATAAAGTCTTTATCAAACATAGAGTATCAAAAAAATTGATAGCTAGAGGAAGGAACAGAGGGAATGTCTACATATTGACATTCAAAGACAAAAAGCTTTTTTGAATAAGCAAGTTGCATCTAATTCTGATACTTGGCATAACAGACTTGGACATTGTTCCATATCACTTGTGAAGCTACTACAAACTCAAAGTAAATGACAAGCCTACTTTTCCAAATGTTTGTGTGGCTTGTCAACTAGGAAAATCGAAGTGGTAACCTTTTGAGCTGTGTGTACACAAATCTGCTAAACCTTTTGATTTGATCCATTATGATCTATGGGGACCAACTCCTGTTGTTTCTTGGGCTCACTATAGATATTATGTGAGTTTTGTTGATGACTATACTAGGTTCATTTGGTATTATCAATTAAAGAATAAGGCAGAATTTTTCTATGTCTACCTTCAATTTTAGAAACTGTTGTCACACAGTTTGAAAGAAAAATAAAGATTTTCCACTCAGATGGTGGAGGAGAATTCAAATCAGAAATCAAAAGCTAAGAAGACATTTTCTAGAAAATGGAACTTTACATCAACACACACACCTTAACAGGCAGGAGTAGTGGAAAGGCAACATCGTTCCATAGTCAAAACAGGTCTCACACAATTGTTTCATTCCAAAATTCCCATGCTATATTGGAATGAGAGTTTTCACTTTGGAGTCTTCTTGTTGAACAAGTTGTCAAGGCAAGCTTTAACAGATAACAAATCTCTATGCGAATTACTGTTTGGCAAAATTCCTAAATACAAAGCCTTTAGAACTTTTGGATGTTTGTGTCATCCATGTTTGTGTCACTATCCACAACACAAGTTCTCCCCAAGATCATCACCATGTCTATTCATTAGTTATGGATCCATGAACAAGGGCTACAAATCCCTTGAACCTAAAATTGGTAGGATATACATGTCAAGACATGTGATTTTTGATGAGCAACGGTTTCTTCTAAATACATATATTGATAAAAATGTTGTCTAGAAAATGTCTTCATTTAAGCTACATGGGAATATTCCTCCCAATTTACATAGTGAAAATCAAGATGTTGATATACTACAAGAGGAAATTTTACCTCTTAATTGTTTCGATATACCAGAGTTATCTTCCTCCAATTCCTTTTCATCGAAAGAAGTCATGTCTAAAAGCACACCTATGCTTCCAAATTCAAATTTTCATTTTATGAGAACAAGGTCTAAAGTTAGACTGGTTAAACCTAACCCTCACTATGTCCTAGTCTCAAAAAGGTTGTCACCAAAGAGCCCACTTCGGTCCAAGAAGCTTTAAAGGATGATAGATGGATAGAGGCAATGAGGGCTAAAATCTGAAATCCATTCCTCTTGAAAAGAACCAAACATGGAGTTTCGTACCGAAGGAGGGTATGAATGTTATTGGAGTAAAATGGGTGTTTAAGGCTAAATACAAGGCTGACAATACTCTTGATAAGCTAAAAGCAAGGCTTGTTGCAATGGTGTACAATCAAGAACAAGGAGTGGATTACTCTGAGACTTTTTCCCTTTTTGTTAAGCCATTCACAAGCGAGAACAATTTTGACTATTGCTACTTGTTAAGGGTTGGGATATTAATCAACTTGATCTCAAGAACACTTTCCTTAATGGCATTCTTAATGAAATAGTCTACATTCATTAACCTCCTAGATTCAAAAATAAAAAGTTTCCAACACATGTTTGCAGCTCCACAAAGCTCTCTATGGGCTGAAATAAGCACCACGAGCTTGGTATGATAAAATTAGTAATTTTCTTATCTCCTAAAGCTTTGTTTCAAGTGCAGTCAATCCTTCTTTGTTTGTAAAACATCATGAAGATCAAGTTCTAATGTTCCTTTTATATATAGATAATATGTTGATAGCTAGCATCTCCACAATTATGATATTTAAATTCAATTCGCTCTTCCAATCTAATTTGAAATGATTGATCTTGGATTAGTTCATTACTTCTTGGGAATTGAATTCATAAGAACTTCACAAGGTCTGTTTCTGTCATAGCAGTGGTATGCACATGAACTATTATAAAAGGCAAAGATGGTGGACTACAAGCCCCTCAACACAGCCATTGTTGTAGCAAATATATCTTTTGAATCTACACATGTTTATGAGAATGCATCATTCTATTGACCGTTGGTTGCCTCCTCAAAGTATTTGACAATTTGAAGACCTAACATCTCTTCTACAATGAATTGTGTTTGTCAACATATGAATCAACCAAACACCTACCATTTTTAGATGGTAAAATGCATTCTAAGATACCTCAAAGGTACCATAAGTATGAGGCATCTCATTTAGGCAGACTCTTCACTTGAACTAATTGCTTATTCTAATTTAGACTGGGCAAGTTGTAAACAAATCAGAAGATCAACTAGTGGATTTTGCACAATGCTTGGTTGTGCTAGGTCAAGCACAGAGGCTAAGTATTGAGCAATGGTAGCTACAGCTGATGAAATTGCTTGGATTACTTACTTGCTTCATGATCTTCGAGTCTCGGTGCCTACTATTCCAATCACAAAGGCTAAATATCGAGCAATGGTAGCTACAATTGATGAAATTGCTTGGATTACTTACTTGCTTCATGATCTTCAAGTCTCGGTGCCTACTATTCCAATCTTGTTTTATGGCAACATGGCTGCACAGCTATTAGTTCATTACTTCTCGCACCAAACACATAGAAATTGATTATCACTATGTTTGGAGCATGAAAGATGGTTGTTTGGAGCATGCAAGGTCATACCACTAGTACGAGTATGACAGCTGGTAGTATAGTCATCATGGAAGCCATGCAAAGTGAGGGAGAGCTTGCTCTAACTTGATTGTGACACTTGGAAGTGTTGTGCCCAAATCTATTCGGGCAGTGAAGTTGATGTTATAGATGCTTGGTGGATGGAGTCAATACCTGAAATCAAAGAAAAAATGTTAATTTCATAAGGGATAATGTGATCCCTCAATATTGTCGCGGTTGTTTATGTTGCAAGGAGTGAGGTTGTCATACTCAATTGGGTTTGTGGAGGTTGAAGACATTTGTCTGACCTCCTAGAGTTGGTCCATTGTTGGACATTACGTGTGATGGTTGTCTTCTCGTCTCAACAAGCTCCACATTGTAGCACTAGCCCATTGCATCTGGGCAAACACTTGTTACATTATATCCTCCATTTATTGCGTCTGCTCTTCACTTTGACGACTCTTTGTTCAATTGCTTGATTTGGTACTTGTCCTCCACTTAGCTGATGTGTTTGAGTCAAAAGCAATTGTCTAGCCTCTGACAGTTTGTTCATCACTTTATTACTTTGGATGCTTAGGTCTTCTTATCTCAGCATGCTTCTGCTTGGAGTAATTCCTCCTTCATTTCTCTCATTCAACGCCGCTTCGAGTTGTTAGAATTTTTTGCGCACATTTTCCACTATGTGTTGGCTTGCTTCAATGTATGCTTCAAATTGGGCTCTTCTTCTTCAAATTGAGCTAATGTGGATGAATCATCTTCATTAGTACTTCTTTATCACACCACATTCCTCATCTTTGGTGCCATTTTTTCTTACTTGCACAAATCTTCAAACAACACTACTACCTTCTAACTAGTCCTCAATGGAGTCGTCAATATGTTCGGGTGCGGTTTTATTCCACAACACTTGCTTTGTGTCGGGTTGAATTAAAGGTTCAGTGGGACCTAAGGCACACTTAATATGCAAAGAAACAATGCGAGTAAAATAAAAAATAAAAATAAAGTGTTGCAAACAAGGAAATACATGGAGAATTTTTACGTGATTCTTTAGGGTTCAACTCAAATCCCTAAGTCAGTCCACGATAGGTTAATAACTACGAATTCACTATTTACTTTTATTTTTATAAATTATACTAAGATAATGAATTTTGTTGTCTTTAATAATTTCGACTCTCATGCCCTTGTTTGCCTCATTGTGGTCTTTAAATCTTTAAAATAGCTCTACTATTGCATCCATAAGATTGAAAAATGGTAAGGTATCAAGTTTCACCTTGATCTAGGCCAGGAAGGCTTTAAACCTTTTATTATAAATGTGGTGGCGTACACAGGCCATGATCTTATATGGGTGCGCCGAGCGTAACGTTGCACATTGTGTGCCAGTTCAAACTATTAATTGTCATGGGTCCAGCTCGGTCTTAGCCTGGAGCAGCCGGGTCGCGGACTCAAATCTGGTCACGGTTCGTATTGAAGATGGCACACTCAATGTCAACTTTTCCTGGGTACACTTGGACTCCAGTGACGTGCGCTGCACCACGCTCTTCTTCTTCCTCACTTGCAATTGCCATCATCTCTGATGACGATGACTGTAGCATAATGCCTCAAGGGTTGTATTATAATTCTCCTTGAGTCTAGGGGAGTCTATTTGGCCGACTCTGGTGATTGGCGCCGGTCAGAAGCCAACAGAAAATGGCTTGAAAACTCAAAGTTGTCAAGGATTTGCCCTTGTCTGCAGCGACTCCGGTGGTAGGCAGTGTCCGAAGTCAGCCAAGATAAACTAAAAGGTTGTATGGCAAGATTCTGATGATAACTTTGGTTAGAGGTGACTCTAGATGGCTAGAAAGTTGCTGGAAAGTGCCTGCAATAGGGACTTATTTCCAAGAGTTGGGTTGACTTTTCCAATTATCTAAAGAGTAATCGGAGGCAAGTAATGGCTTTTAATGATATTATTCAATGTAATGATTTCAACGGTGATGGTCTTATTGTCGAAGGTGGCTCTGGTTGGCCGAAAAGTTCGTCGAAAGTTGACAACTTACTGCCATTTATGCTATTCGCTAGCACTTTCTCCAATGTTTGGGCTCATTTTTCGGGGACTTTGGGTCTCTCGTGCAGCAACACTTGCCGATACGTGTTATATGCAATGAGGTGAACAAACTTTCAAAATTGGGAGGTCAAAAAATGTCTCCGGTTGGTTGAGATGGGAGCTACAATGGTATGAATAAAGTAAGGTTTTGTAGTGATTGTTTTATTAGTTAGTCAGTGAAGGGTAAAATAATGATATTTTATGAATTTGAGTTTATATAAAAGAAACTGATGGACAGATTTGAAGGGGAACATTGCAAACTATGATTTGATGTTGTTTTCTTTGAGAGGAAGTAACTTGTGTTTTTCTTCTTCTTTTTAAACCCTAATTCACCACTTTTCTAACTCAGTTCTGATCCATTCATGACACTTACAAAGTAGTTTAATAAGTAAGCCAAGGGTAAGGATTTTGTGCTCAGCCCAATTGAGTTAGATCTTACCAAATTGGTATAAGACCCAAAAGAGGGAGGAGGAAATTCTTCATCAAGAGCGGTAGAAATGGCAAAAATAAAGAAAGTTCAATCCCAACTCTTATCTATTTTTTTGAAATGACTGCTAAATTTGATCTGTTATTACATTCTAGGAATGAAGTTTTGAATAAATCTGTTACTGAAAAAAGGATTGTGTTGAGGCAATTGCTCCTAGAATGTTTGTAGATCAAGTTGTTGCAGATAATGATAACATGTAGGCACGGTCATTGCTTCAACAGACTGGTGAGAAGCAGTGGAATAACATGAATAGACGTGTGAACAATTGTGTTTGTCCAAATGTGCACGAGAGCCAATCCAAGAATGTGCTAGATGATTGTTTGAAATGATCTAAAATGTCTTTTCTTAAGTATGATGGTACTAAAGATCATATCCCTTGATTTAGCAAATGTGAGAAATATTTTAAATTGCATAAAATCAAAAAACATCTTAAGGTGGATCTGCCTAGCTTTCACTTGGAAGATGATGCACAAATATGGTTTGATATGTTTCAAGAACAACAATTGGAGTTTGATTGGAAGCAGCTCAAGGAAGTTATGAATTCATAGTTTGGTCCTACATAGTACAAGGATTTTTATGGGGATCTCACAAGAATGAAACAAGATGCATTTGTGAAGGAATATACTCTTACATTTAATAGATTAGCCACAAGGGCTGGAAGCATGACAGAAAAGCAAAAATTTAGCAGCTATACATGTGGACTTAAGGATCAGTTACGCATGGACGTGAAATTTCAAAAACCGACATCATTGTTAGATGCTCAGGGATTGGCTAAGCATTTTGAGCACAAGTTTGTTAAAAACAATAAGTATTTTGGGAGAGTTGCGAGATGGAGCAGCAATAACAACTGCATAGGGAACAGAAAGAACGAAGCATCCACAAGTAACAATGGGGAAAATGTCATCAGTAAAATCAATTATAACGATTCCATAGTACAAAAGAAATTTACTGTAAAGCAATAACAAGGAAGGAAGAAATTAGGATTGTGCTTCAAGTGCGATGAGAAGTATAATCTAGGACACAAGTGTAAAAAACTATGGATTGATGTTGTATCTGATGAGGAATTCTCTAATAAGGAAGTGAGCGGTGACGAGGATTCTCAAGCTGTAAATAATCTCGCAGTGCCGGCTACATCCTTCAATGCTTTGATAGGAACAACTACCTTGAATACAATGAGAATGCTTGGGTGAATAGGAGGACAATAAGTCACTGTTCTTATTGACTCTGGGAGTTCCCACAACTTTTTGAATGAAAAGGTGGTGCAAAAATTAAGAATACCAGTTGAGAGCAAGGGCAGATTGAAGGTGCAAGTAGCGAATGGGGATCACATGAGTTGTGTGGGAAAATGTGTAGGAATCACATTGGAACTACCAAGATACAAGATAATGTCTAATTTCTTTGTGCTACAATTAGAAGAATTTGATGTGGTATTGAGAATACAATGGCTTAAAACTTTAGGGTCCATTGTTTGGAATTTTGACTCTCTACCAATGTCATTCAATGTCAATCAGGAAGTTATTAAATTACAAGGACAGGTCATTCCTCAAAGTCAACTCTGTGATAAGAAGCAAATTACACATTATCTAAGGAAAAGGAAGCATGGATTACAATTGAATGCACATCCAAGTTAGATCAACAAGTGAGTGCATTGCAGCATTCACAAATGAATTAATTGAGCAAGATTTCGCAAAAGTTTGATTGTGTATTTCAAACACTCACTAATTTACCTCCAAAAAGAGTTCAAGACCAACGCATTCCTTTGAAAAAAGGGACATTATCGATAGCTTTAAAACCCTATAGATATCCCTATTTTCAGGAAAATGAACTTGAAAAATAGGTTAGAGATCTATTAGCAACAGGAGTCATTCAGGGTACATCAAGTCCCTATTCTTCTCATGTGTTGCTCATTAAAAAGAAGGATGGTAGTTGGAGAATATGTATTGATTATAGAGCTCTAAACAAGGTTACCATAAAGGACAAATTTCCAATCCCTAACATAGATGATTTGCTTGATGAGTTGCATAGTTCTTCCTCCTTTTCAAAGTTGGATCTATGATCAGGGTATCATCATATAAGAAACCATGAGGATGATGTGGACAAGACTACATTTCACACATACCAAGGCCATTATGAATTTGAAGTGATGCCTTTTAGCTTGTCTAATGAGCCTTCCACATTTCAAGCATCGATGAACGAGGTATTTGCTAATTATCTTAAGAAATTCATTTTAGTCTACTTTGATAATATTCTCATATATAGTAGTTCTTGGAAGGATCATCTTGTATACATAGAACAAGCATTGGATAAGTTGTTGGCCCATGAACTGTATGCAAGAAAGGAAGTGTTGTTTCAATATGAGGAAGATGCAATATTTGGGACTTGTGATTTCAGAAGATGGGGTGAGTGTTGATATGGAAAAAATTGTAGCAATAGTGAAATGGCCAACACCAAGATCCATAAAAAGTGTAAGAGGCTTCCTAGGTTTGGCTAGGTATTATAGAAAATTTATCAAACACTTTGGTACAATTACAGCTCCTCTATCTGATTTGCTTAAAAAGGAAGATATAAATTGAATCAATTGGCAGCAAATTTATTTAATAATCTGAACTTCCCTTACACATGCTCCAGTTTTAGCATTGCCTGATTTTTCATTACCCTTTGTGGTAGAGTGTGATGCTAGTGGGGTTGGCATAGGGTAGTTCTTATGCAAAAAAACAAACCCATTACTTTTTACAGCAAAATATTGAATCGGCGACATCTTCTATTGTCAACTTATGAAAAAGAAATGATGGTTTTAGTGCTTGCAGTGAAAGGGTGGAGACATTATTTGTTGGGACGATCATTTGTGGTCAAAACTAATCACTCAAGCCTTAAATTTTTATGGGAACAACAAATTCACATAGTGGCGCAACAAAAACGGTTAACAAAGCTCTTAGGTTATGATTTTACCATTGAGTACAAACCAAGCAAGGAAAATAAAGTGACAGATGCCCTTTCAAGACAATTTGAAAAGCTCAATCTACTAATCATATTTCAGTGAATAGTGTAGTATCATGCCTAGCTCCATCTAATTCTACTCCTATAAGTAATGAAGTGTTGTCTTTAGTTGAAATTTCAACACCTATTCCACGATGGTTGGGAGAAATTAAGGAGGCATATGCCTTTAGTGATGTAATTCAGTCTTTAATGAGGAAGTGTGTTGCAAAAGAATTGTCACCAAATAGGTCAATTAGAGAAGGTATTCTTTTCTATTAAGATCGGATTTATTTAGATTCTCTAGTACAGCTAATTCTAATTATTCTCAAAGAATTTCACGATGGAACACACGAAGGAGTCCAAAAGACCCTCAAAAGGTTGAGAGCAATTTTCTACTTGTCTCGAATGGTTCAAGATGTTGTTGCTCACTTGAAAAATTATGAAGTTTGTCAAAGATTCAAGTATTCCATATTGACACTTTCTAGTCTATTTGTTCGGGCGCGGGTTCGTCCGCTGGTGCGGGTTAGAGTGTTCCCGCGTCGGGTTGGAAGGGTTCGGTGGGACCGAGGCGCCCTTGCCGCGCAAAGAGACAGCGGGATGAGACTAAAGAGTCACAAGTATCCAATAACACTTAGACAATTCTTATGCACTCGGTGGGATGGCCATTTCCAATCCTAATTATTCATTTCCATAAACATATCATGCTTGAATGCATGAAAAGAGCAACGTCCTCTCCAATCAGCAGCAGCAAGGGTGGCGTCTCCTTCAATGGCGTCCTTAGTTGCAGCAGGGTGTATTTCAGCAACTCCTTCTTCAAGTCTCCTTCTTCAATTCAGCAAACATGGGTGTCCTCCTCCTAGCAGCAACATCAACCTTCAATGGCGACCTTAATTGCAGCAGGGTGGATTTCAGCAACTCTTTAATCAGCAAGACAGCGACATGACATTTCCTTCCCCTTGCTTCTTCTCCAATGGCAGCAACAAGCAAGGATGTAGGAGTAGGGCGTCCTCCTCCTAACAGCAGCAGCCTGGGCGTGGAACACCGTCTTCAATTCAGCAACAGCAAGGCAAGGTCTCCAGTAACAAGACAGAGTCTTCTACTTCTTCAAGTGGCTCCTTCTTTAAGTAGTAATGCATGGCATCTCTTTCTTCTAGCCTCCATTGCAGCCAGATCCCCTTCCCTTTCAACCTGCAATGGCGTCCTTCTTTATAGTAAGCGAACAACAACTTCGTCTTCCTCAATGCAATGAGTTTGTGACTTTGTCTTCTCCAATGCAATACTTTATCTTCTCAATGCAATACTTCGTCTTCTCAATGCAATGCTTCGTCTTCTCAATGCAATACTTTGTCTTCTCAATGCAATGACTTCGTCTTCTCAATGCAATGACTTCGTCTTCTCAATGCAATGCTTCGTCTTCTCAATGCAATACTTCGTCTTCTCAATGCAATACTTCGTCTTCCTCCACTTCGTCTTCTTCAATCTCGTGGACCCCTTTCCCTCCTTCCGAATAAATCTCACGTATCTTATTTCTATTAAATTAGGCATAACCACGGGTTCAACCACGACTGGCTGGGTTAACCGTCATGATTGAGCCGAGGGGTGCGGTGAAAAATTTGGGCGAACACTATTGCAACCATTGCGAATACCAAACCAAATTTAGACTGTCGTATCAATGGATTTTATCACAGGCATGCCAAAAAGTCAAGGTAAAGATACGATTCTGGTAGTAGTAAATAGGTTTTCCAAATACAATCATTTTGTGGGTATCACACATCCTTTTACAACCAATATCATTGCTCAAGTATACTTTGATAACATCTTTAAGCTTCATGGCATGCTAACCTCCATTTTTTGTGATAGAGATGCCACATTCACAAGTCAATTTTTGAATGAGCTTTTTAGATTGCAAGGTGTAGCATTTAACTACAGTTCAGCTTACCATCCACAGATGGATGGACAAACTGAAGTAGTCAATAAAATCTTAGAAGAATACTTGAGATGTTTTCCTGGTGATAGGCTGCAAACTTGGGTGAGATGGTTGGTTTGGGCGGAATATTGCTATAACATGAGCTTTCGGTCTTCTATTCACATAAGTCCATTCAAGGCAATTTATAACATGAGCCCTCCAAATTTGTTGACATATGTTGCTAGAACAGCTAAGTCAAGTGAAGTGGATCATGTGTTGCGTAACAAAGATCAATTATTATATGAGCTTACTGAGAATCTGAAAAATGATCAAGTGCACATGAAACATCACCATGAATTGAGGAGAAGGGATGTGAAATTTCATGTGAGTTAATTAGTTTTTCTTAAATTGCAACAGTATAGGTAGTTTCTTACAGGCAACAGTTACCACTGGATTGTAAACTTCATAATGTTTTCCATATTTCTCAACTCAAAGCATTAGTAAATACGGACATTAACATTCAATCGTCAATTCCAGAAATGAGATCACCTGAAAATCTTATGCATACGATGAATCAACCGAAAACTTGGAACAACCTTGAGGACAAGGTTTTTTTTTGTAGGGGGATATTTGGTATGAATAAAGTAAGCTTTTGTAATAATTGTTTTATTAGTTAGTAAGTGAAGGGTAAAACAGTAATAGTACATGGATTCAAGTTTGTATAAAAGGGGATGATGGACAAATTTGAAGGGGAACATTGTAAACTATGATTTGATTCTGTTTCTTTGAGAGGAAGTAAATTGTTGTGTTCTTCTTCTTCTTCTTTCAAACCCTAATTCACGACCTTTCCAACTCAGTTCTAATCCATTCATGGCACCTACGAAGTGGTATAACAAGCAGGGTAAGGGTAAGGATCTTGCACTCATCCCAATTGAGTCAGATCTTACCACACAAGTTGGGGATTTGATCACTATTTGCAAACTGGAACCGCGGCTTCCTCATCACTTTGGCAACGAGTTTTTGGTGTCGGAAAGCTTCTCCGACGGTGGCTTTGGTCTAGGATTTGTTCTCTATAGTGAGATGGATCTAATTGAAGTGTCAACATGGCTGGAGATGGCCTGGTCTGGCCGGACAGAGGTTTACAAGTTAGCTTTCTCTTCTATCCTTGCTCCAATAAGTATTTCCCCATCGAAATTTTAATAACAGTGGTGACAAACTTCGGTGGGACTCCACACAGAACTGAAGATAGTACTATAGACTTCACTGTGGGCACTAGGGTCTGGGTGGAGGTTGTCAGAGTTGGTCAGAAAACAGCGTCGAAGTTGGCCTCTCACTGCTGTTTTCTACTGCCGCACTGCTTCGTGCTTCTTTTAGGTGATTTTCTAGCAATCAAATGCTGTTCAAGCGGCGAATTTCAACTGTAGCTCATTACTGGTTGTGAGGGGGATCTTTTGGACATAAGGGTGTGGCCCTAGAAGATTTGTGCTACACGAACGGAAGCCAGGAAGATAGCTGCTTGCAAGTTCTCCATAACAGCAGGGCCTTCTCTTAGTTTTTTCTGGTGAGGTTGGCCTGTTGGAAATTGGACATAAATATATACATGAATCAGGAATTTTATCATATGTTATTATATAAGGTTGGCTAAATTAAATTGATCTACTAAAGTTTAGGGTTATGAGCCATAAATTAAAGTGTGGAATTTAATGAGAAAAGTGTGGAATTTAATGTGTAGATACCTTTTCATAAATTCTCTTTCGTAATGGGTGGAATTGAATTTATGGAACTAAGGCTATAAATAAGGAGGTTATGGTCCCTGAATTCATATCTGGTTTTCGTTCTGGTATCCCATTGTCCAGAACTTTGGTTTAGAAAACTAGTCTTGAATTTGGAAGATCTAAAACCTAAGTGATCAAGACTCTGATTTCTTTATGGCTTCAGGTACGCTTCCGCTATTTTATTTATCTAGTTTAATTCCTCTCGATGATTTGATATGAAATCTAAATAAAGTCTATCAAGCGGCATCAGAGCCACCTTCATTTCAAATTATTGAGACTTAGGTTTTATTTCATAAATTTTTGTGGGATTTAATCCCAAAATTAAGGTCCTCTTTTGGTAACATAACATGAGGAAAATAAAGTTACAAAAGGTTATAATTTTGGAAACTCCCACATAAAGATATTTTTTATAACCTTTTGGTTAAGTCATAATTAATATTTTAAAATTTATTAAGGACTACAATATGCTGCTAAAGTAGCCTCTTTTGTGGAAATTAATTTAATTTTTAAATATTAAGACAGTTATGAGTATTTAATTCATGTGGATATTAATCGGCCAAAAGGAAGGTTAATGTTTGACAGAATTCTATATTCATATGTGGTAATAGGTATGGGACAATTATCAAGTGTCCATGCGGATGATAGATCGGCCAAAAGGAAGGTTTATTATTTGACAGGATTTATTGTTCATATTTTACTACACTAAAGACTCATTATTATAATAAATATGGGATAATTATCAAGTTTCCATGTGGATAATAAATTAGCCAAAAGGAAGGTTTTTTATCTGACAGGATTTATTATCCATATTTGATTATGACATTAAAATAATAAATATGAGATAATTATTAGGTTTCCATGTGCATGATAAATCGGCCAAAAGGAAGGTTTATTATTTGACAGGATTTATTATCAATATTTTATTATTGCACTAAGAGTACCATTTACAAATTGATATTTCTATCCAAAGACTAAATATTGATGTTGTGCTAGGTATCTATTAATGGGATTAAAAATTATTAATCTTATTATGGGCATGTTGTTTTCTTCAGGGGCGATGTGTCAGAAAAGGTTACTACAGCCAGTGAGTTTCTAAAGAAATTGAAAAGCGTTTTGTCAAAAATGATAAAGCTGAAACAAGTACGCTTTTGACGAACTTGATTTCAATGAAGTATAAAGGTCAAACAAGCATAAGGGAGTACATCTTAGAGATGTCTAACATTGCTTCAAAACTAAAAGCACTAAAGTTAGAGCTATCTGAAGATTTGCTCGTGCATTTAGTTTTAATTTCTCTACCTGCACAATTTGGTCAATTCAAGGTCAGTTACAACTGTCAAAGGGATAAATGGACTCTTAATGAGCTCATTTCTTATTGTGTGCAAGAAGAAGAAAGATTGAAACAAGAACAGGTTCAGAGTGCTCACTTGGCTAGTACCTATAAGGATAAAAATAAGAAAAGAAAGAGGGCTAAGGATGCTGATAATGGGTCTCACACACAACAGCAAAAGAAAGAAAATCAAGTTTCTTGCTGTTTCTTTTGTGGTAAACCTGGACATATGAAGAAGGAATGCACTAAGTATCACGCCTGGCGTGTAAAGAAAGGTTCATTTCTTAATTTTGTTTGTTCTGAGGTTAATCTAGTTTCAATACCAATACACACTTGGTGGCTAGATTCAGGTGCTACTACTCACATAAGTGTGTCAATGCAGGGTTGCCTGAGTTACAGAAAGCCAAATGATGCTGAAAGATTCATCTATATGGGTGATGGCAAATCAGTTATAGTTGAAGCAATAGGGATTTTTAGATTATTATTAGAGACAAGATTTTATTTGGATTTGAAAGAGACATATGTAGTACCGTCTTTTAGACGAAATTTGGTTTCTATTTCTATATTGGACAAATCTGGTTACTCTTGTTCATTTAGAAATAATAAGTTTAGTCTTTTTCTAAATTCAAATATTGTGGGTACAGGGTCCTTGTCTTTTTATGATAATCTATATTTGCTTGATACTATTGCATCTTTTAATGAAACCTTGCATGTGGAACTATGTGGTACAAAAAGAAAATTAACCAATGAGAATTCTGTTTTACTATGGCATAAGCGTTTAGGACACATTTCTAAACAAAGAATTGTACGCCTTATGTCAGATGGAATTCTTGATTCTCTTAATTTTGTAGATTTTCAAATCTGTATTGGGTGCATTAAGGGAAAACAAACAAATATAAGGAGACTAGGTGCCAATAGATCTTCAAACGTCTTAGAACTAATACATACAGACATTTGTGGGCCCTTCCCTACGGCTTCTTGGAATGGTCAACAATATTTTATTACGTTCATAGATGATTATTCTCGTTATGGTTACCTTTATCTCATTCATGAGAAGTCTCAAGCATTGGACGTATTTAAGGCATATAAAGCTGAAGTTGAGAACCAACTTGACAGAACTATTAAGGCTATCAGATCTGATCGTGGTGGTGAATACTATGGCAGATATGATGGATCAGGTGTACAGCGTCCAGGACCATTTGCCAAATTTCTAAAAGAATGTGGAATCGTCCCGCAATACACAATGCCAGGTACTCCTAGTATGAATGGTGTTGCTGAGAGACGAAACCGAACATTAAAGGACATGGTAAGAAGTATGATTGCTCATACTACTTTGCCTGATTCACTCTGGGGTGAGGCACTAAAGACGACAGTATATCTTCTTAATAGAGTACCGACAAAAGCAACAGTTAAGACCCCTTATGAATTATGGACCGGAAAAAGGCCCAGTATAATGCATTTACGCATTTGGGGTTGTCCAGCTGAAGGAAGGCCTTATAGGCCGAATGAAAGGAAACTGGACTCAAGAACAATAAGCAGTTATTTTGTTGGGTACTCTGATCGGTCAATAGGGTATAAGTTTTATGATCCCACAATTAAGTCATTCTTTGAGACGAGAAATGCCCAATTTTTTGAGGATGTTGGTTTGGAAGGGGGAAATAAGGTTAGAGACTTTGTCTTTGAAGAAGAATCTGATTCTCTTCCCATAATTGTTTTTGATAAAAATCAGGATCAGGATCATATTTCTGATGTAATTCAAGAAACAGTACCAGAATTACAAGACTTTGTCGAGAATCTCCCTACTCAAGTTATACCTGAAGGACAAACTCAACAACCTCAAGAGCAAATGCCATTGAGGAGATCAACAAGAGAAAGGAGAAAAGCAATTTCAGATGATTATATTATCTTTCTCCAAGAACATGAGGATAACAATGAAATGGTTGATGATCCAATCAGTTTTCATCAGGTCATGAAGAGTTCTAATTCTCAAAAGTGGATTGATGCCATAAATGAAGAGATGAAGTCCATGAAAACTAATGACGTTTGGGATCTTGTCTTATTGCCTGAAGGTGCGAAACCCATTGGTTGCAAATGGATATTTAAAACCAAGAGGGATTCAAAGGGTAATATAGAAAGATATAAGGCTCATCTTGTTGCAAAGGGCTTTACTCAAAAGGAAGGCATTGATTATAATGAGACTTTCTCGCCAGTTTCATCGAAAGACTCGTTCAGAATAATTATGGCATTAGTGGCACATTTTGATCTTGAGTTACATCAGATGGATGTAAAGACTGCGTTTCTAAATGGTGACATTGATGAAACAATTTATATAGTGCAACCAGAAAACTTTGTATTAGGAGATTCAAAGAAGATGGTTTGCAAATTAAAGAAATCCATCTATGGACTTAAGTAGGCTTCTCATCAATGGTATCACAAATTTCATCAAGTGATTCTTTCATTTGGTTTTGAGATGAATGTGATTGATGATTGTATATACCATAAGTTTAGTGGGAGTAAGTATATTTTCCTGGTTTTATATGTTGATGATATATTACTTGCCAGTAATAATATAGATTTTTTGCACGAAACTAAGAATCTTTTGTCAAAGAAATTTGAAATGAAAGATCTTGGTAATGCATCTTTTGTATTAGGAATTCAAATACATCGGAATTGCGATCGATGTATACTTGGATTATCACAAAAGACATATATAGAAAAAGTGCTTAAAAGATTTGGCATGCAAAATTGTAAACCAGGAGATACCCCTATTTCTAAAGGAGACAAATTCAGTCTCAATCAATGCCCCAAAAATGATATAGAAGAAAAGGAAATGCAAAAGATTCCCTATGCTTCAGTAGTGGGAAGTCTTATGTATGCTCAAGTATGTACGCGTCCAGATATTGCGTATATTGTTGGAATGTTGGGCAGATATCTAAGTAATCCAGGGTTGGATCACTGGATAGCAGCCAAAAGGGTCATGAGGTATCTTCAGAAAACAAAACATTACATGCTCACATATCGGAAATCAGATCAACTTGAGATCACAGGATATTCTGATTCCGATTTTGCTGGATGTCAAGATAGTCGTCGATCCACTTCTGGCTATGTCTATCTACTAGCTGGCGGAGCTATTTCTTGGAAAAGTGCTAAGCAGACACTCATAGCTTCTTCCACTATGGCAGCCGAATTCATAGCTTGTTATGAGGCATCCAATCAGGGAATATGGTTGCAGAATTTTGTCACAGGGCTGCGTATTGTTGATAATATTGAAAGACCACTTAAGATATTTTGTGACAATCAGTCTGCAGTATCATATTCAAATAACAACAGAAGCTCATCTAAATCAAAACATATAGAGATCAAGTTTCTTGTTGTGAAAGAAAGAGTTCAGAGTGGTAAAGTATCAATAGAACATATTGGAACAAACTCCATGGTTGCAGATCCGCTTACTAAAGGATTACTACCCAAGGTCTTTCATGAGCATGTTGCTCAGATGGGTATTGTATCATTTGATGATATGTTACTTTAGTGGGAGTTTGTATTGAACTGCAGTATTTTGGTTTAAGGTTCACTCTGTTTTAGTATTTTGGTGATCTCATAAGGTTGGACCAGTTGAAAATAGGCATGTTCAGATCAAATTACATGTAATTTTCATGCTACACATCCATACTTGATCTATGTCATTTGATTATGTTGGTGTATGTGACCATGGAAGGTTTAGTTACGCTCAATGTGACGAAAATCGCCTTGATCCTATATTGACATTGATTAATGGACGAGATTGTTATTTTGGTATAATGACATATGTTTGGAGCTCATAAAGTTATACAATTATTTTGTGTATATATTAAGTCCAAGTGGGAGATTGTTGGAAATTGGACATAAATATATACATGAATCAGGAATTGTATCATATGTTATTATATAAGGTTGGCTAAATTAAATTGATCTACTAAAGTTTAGGGTTATGAGCCATAAATTAAAGTGTGGAATTTAATGAGAAAAGTGTGGAATTTAATGTGTAGATACCTTTTCATAAATTCTCTTTCGTAATGGGTGGAATTGAATTTATGGAACTAAGGCTATAAATAAGGAGGTTATGGTCCCTGAATTCATATCTGGTTTTCGTTCTGGTATCCTATTGTCCAGAACTTTGGTTTAGAAAACTAGTCTTGAATTTAGAAGATCCAAAACCTAAGTGATCAAGACTCTGATTTCTTTATGGCTTCAGGTACGCTTCCGCTATTTTATTTATCTAGTTTAATTTCTCTCGATGATTTGATATGAAATCTAAATAAAGTCTATCATGGCCTTGTCATCGGTGGTTCACAGGTTGGCGGTGTCGGGGGCACACCAAGCTCGGCAACGTTGGGTTGGGAGGTCGACGAAAAGGTTCTCTAGGAGGGGCTCCTCCCCTTCTCCTCTCTCCTTGTCTACTTCTTTTCTTCCTTTCTCCTCTTTGGACCTCGAGCTATAGCATTGGATAATTATAGAACAAGGCTCTAACAATTACTTCCTTCATTGCTACTTCAAGTCTGAACTTCTCTTCGATTTTTCTTCCAAAAGAGGATTTCCCGCTTTGATTCAAATCCCCGCCCTCAAACCTGGTAACTATTTTTAACGAGTCATTACAATTACACGAAGAGGTGATCACTCGTGTGAGGATGCATGACCGGTTGAGTGTGCAAGGGCTCAATCATTCCACGTGCATGACGGTTGTTTAAGTTATGACTCGATCATTGCTCATGATGAGGATGACCGAACATTGTTTAGCCTTTTTTAACTTTCATTTATTTATATACCTTTTTGCATAAAATAAGAAACTAAATTCTAAATTTGTTCACTTTTAACTAAAAATAAACATAAAAAATAATTTATTACTCACTTATTACATTTGAATTGTAATAATCAAATCCAACTAACAAATATATTACATGCCAAAACTGATAATGTGTGTATAATAATAATAACAAATAAAAATACATTATAAACGCAAGTAATGTGACAAGTAATGTAACGTTGGTGACAGTTTGATGGTATTAACGACATGAAAACGTTTTGGCTAGGATATATAACAATTACCACGTATAGCAATATCTTGCTCTATGTTATAATTGTTATATATCTTAACTAACTTCAACATACAGCGTGAATATTCATTTTACTAATATATTCAATAACCATGTGCAGCGCTTGTAATACATTTAAAATTTTGAAACGGATTAATACTAAATATTGGGTGTAATTTTGGATTAAGAAAATATTAACCATAGGAAAGGGATGGGCGGTGCATGAGCATGAACTCTTAATGCACCTGAAGTAAAATGCAAATTTTGAATTTTCTAATAATAATAGTAATAATAAGAGTTTTTCGGTTGAGAAAAAGTAGTATTTTTTAATATTATCAAGTAGTGAGAAAATCAACTCTAATTATATATAAAAAGAACAATTTTTAATAATAATGAGATTACCCTCTAAATTAAAAAAATAAATTGGCTTTTAAAAATAAAACATTATTAGAAAAAATAACTGGCCATTATCAGGTTTGGGGCAGCCTAATTCGGCTGCCTCAAGCCACGGATGGCCAAGCCGGCTGTCCTTACTTGAAGGTAGTTGAGTACAATTGTCTAAAGTTATAGGGTAGCCAAATCTATCTCGTCAAGTTACACAAAGGCAGCCACACCGGAGCTGCCTAAGTTCATCAATAGGTGCCCCCTACTTATTTTAAAAAAAGTTATTGAATTTAATTTTTATTTAGGTGAAGGCATTTTTGATAATTTGTATTTTTTCTTTTTTTGGGTAATTAGAGATGATGTTTTAATTACTCGATAATATAAAAAAGTATTTTCCCTCCGTAAAATATTCCAATAATAATAATAATATTATTATTATTATTATTAAAGAAAATTTCAAATAACTTACACCTCAAATATAACTATGAGTTACCTCTTTAATTTAAACTTTATTAAAGCTTAGATATACGGTTGTACAAATAAAAAACTAATAAATTTTAATATTTTTAGATATCAGTATCAATTATTTATAAATTTGTAAAAAAATAAAGTAATTTAAAATATATTTCAAAATCAATATTTTAAAATTATTTTAAAAATTAAGTGATGAGAGGATGGTAAACATTTAAATTCATAAATAATCTCATTATTTATTTTAATTTTTATCTATATAAAATATAGGTAGCCTGACAGTAAGACCTACTAAATAAACTCAAAATAAAATCTTATCTCATATCAATTACAATAAGCGGTATCTCATGTATACAAGACTAATAAAAGATTAGAAATGTATCAACAAAAACATAAAGCCCAGGAAGGGCCCAAGAAAGACAAGGCATCCAAGAGCAACAAATGCAATGCGTTGATGACATTTTTATGCTTCAAAAATAGAATGTGTCAATGACATGGTCCAGTTTCAAATAATCAGGGGTTCCAGAGAACGTAGACATCCACTATCACGAATCCTAACCTTAAAATTCTATGAGACTCGAGTGCAAATACCCTCAAGAATGGCCTGCTCAATTCTCAAACATCGCAAGCCAAAATGAGAATTTTTAGTGTCACAAAAACATTTATCCACCAAATGAGTAAGCTTTGCAGCTCTTGCATCACCAACAAGCTAAAAAAAGAAAGAAGAAAAGCACAAACATTTTTCAATTAGTCTTCCTGTTCTATTTACTGCAAGACTGTTGGTGCAACAGAGGAATGCAAAAATAACCCTAGAAACACCATTGTCTAATTGAGAAGTTACAATTTTTTAAAAAAAGGAAGAAAGAAACATGATTACGGCACATTGTATCACTGTCGAGCTGCGCATTATTCTTTCCCTGGCACAAAGTTCAAGTTCTTTAGAACACAATTGAAAACCACGAGAGCCTCCATGCTTAAAGTTCAGCAAATTCTCTGAGAGGGATCATAGGTTGGCCTGGTATTTGAGGAGAGCCAGGAGGTGAAAGAAGGCGGTTACTACTAGAGGCAAAAAGGCCCAGTCCATCAGACCCGGCAGGTAGCTCATCTTTTATCATTGTCCTGAACGAGATGGAGCCACCCTTCATAGACTCATCTGAGTTCCTTCCAGTACTAACAGTGGGAGAAGTCCCGAGAAGATTCACACTGACCATTCTTGAGCCATCAAAATCATTTAGAGAACCAGTTAGCAATTCAGTTCTGCTTCTAGTATGAGCATTCCTCAACCTTGCAGCCAGGGAGTCTCCCACAGGGTAGTACACGAGGATGATAATAGCCACAGCAGCACAAGATACGAGCATGAAGAAAGCCAAGAAAACAATTGCTTCAAATGCCAAGTAACCAGGGTGTGAAAGAACCGAGAAGCCAAGGCATAACACCCTTAGTGGAAGCGAACTCACAATGGTAAAGACTAAGAAGAAAACCCTCCTTTTCAAGCCCTTGTTGATTACTAAGGAGACCATTTTCATACCCTGATACATGAGGTAGGAACTAACCAGGACTACAAACATCCCATGCAGAATTGTACTGAACAGAGGATAGGCACATAGGGCTATGTCATTGTGATTTTCAAATGGAGAAGCAGAACTTGTTCTTGTAAAGTAAGTAGGGAACTTCCTCTTGTAGTTTGGAATATTATTCAGCCTGGGACCAAACATAACAAATAAGAGCTGAAGAATAAAAACTGGCAAGCACAATATGAGAATGTAACTAATTGTCTTTCTGTTCCAATGGAAACTTAAACTCCCCACTTCTTTCCTCTGCAGAGAAGAATGGAGGACACAAGCTAGGGTGAAGAAGAGGTACGGTTCTGCAAACCCCACATTCGAAACAATGTAGAACTTGCAGATGTTTAGCTGCCATTGTAACGCTAGAGCATGAAGCAACCGTGTACTACCTCTGATAAGTGTCAGTCGGACGAGTTCACCAAAACACCACCAAAGAATGACCAAGGTAAGGCTAAGGCGGATGACCCATGGCCCATTAAAGTAGCTCAGTGGAATGTAACCTTCCCGATGGATGCGAGACTGGAAGTAGATTAACTTGACAATGCAAAAGAAGCAGAGGAGGGCCAAGAGTGAAACAAGACAGATTGTGACCACACCGAATGCATCGACAGCAAGTCTGGTCAGGAGCATTACCCAAGTTGCAGATTCTACGCATGCTCTCCGCCAGCATGGATACGAGAATAGCCTTCCTCTGGCACAATGGAAGATGGTTGCCCTGGCAAAGAAGAGTTCCCCAGCCCCTTCCAACTATTAATGGAACAATCCACCCCTACTCTCAAACCACACACAGGTTGCATTAACCAAAAATCAATTTAGCGCCTCAGCAACATCTGAAAGAACCCAAACAATTTCCCTCCATCCCTGCAATATAATTTCCAGTAGCGAAAACACTTAAAATCAGTACAGGACCCCAAATTTAACATCCCCACCAACTATCCAAACATATGGCCTAATAAGCAATCAATCATCCCCATTAACAACAACTTTTCCCTCCAAATCCTAAACTGGTAAACTTAGAATCCTCGATATAAAATTCTACAATAGAACTACACCAGCAGCCTCAAAGTAAAGGTTATCAAATGCTTACAAATCAGGGCAGCAATGCATAAATTTTTGCATCAAACTAGCATTCTAGTTCTTAACGTAATCATCAAACAACAGCAACAGCAGAGAACACACACATCACAACTAAATCAAGCACACAACGCAACTTCACAAAACCAATTCCCCAGTCAAAACTGACACAAACACTAAACAACACTTTACAACCCATTCCCCCACCCCCACCCCCACCCCTACTTCCCAGACATACACAGATCAAAACACAACTACTCTTAACACCAACAAACTGACCGGCCACTAAACAAAAATAGAGTACGAAACATCGACCACAAAAAAAATGAGACAAGTAAAAAAGAAAATCAGTACCTCAAATCCAACCTCCCATCCGGGCAACATTCCACGTTCACACCCCGCAGGCTCAAAGTTCAACCAAGCCAGCACCACCACCACCTCGGCCAGCGACTCGGACCGGAGGCCTAGAATCGGAAGAAGTGAGAGATGCGCGACGCTGCTCTTGGATTGTGGGTCGGGAGGTGGGGTGAGGGTGGTGATGGAACCAGAAAAATAAAACTGGTTGGGAGAGAAGGAAAAGTGGGGGAGAGAAGAGGGGAGGGGAAGAGAAGAGAGAGGGCGAGAGGGGACGGCTGGGTTGCGGCCAGCCTGTCAACAGGTGTGACTACCGAGCCGGGAGGCTCGGGAGCAGGCCGAGCCTACGTGGATGGGGCCCAAGCCAACGTAATTCTGTTCTCGCCGATTTGTCCGCGCTTCGGAACCTATCCCCGGCGCACGCCTGCACCTCCCCATCGTCGTCTTTTGCGGCGTTCGGTCGGAATTGCCCTCGCTCGTGGGTTAGGAGAAACTTTATTTATTAACCTGTTAACTAAGACAATGACGGGAAAAGATTTGCACTCCTAATCGGTGTAAATCATACAATTTTAAAAAGAATTTTTAAATAATTATAATTAATATTTAAACTTTATAAATTAATGCACTTTGTATCGATTAAAATAGTGTCTACGGTAAGCAAATTCCTCCCGACAACTATACCTAAATGATACCTGAATGAACATATATGTTTAAAATGTATTAATAATATTTATAATAATATATAAAATTGAATTATTTGAAATAGAATTAATTATTATATAATAAAAATAGTATGATAATTATCTTTTGTTTAAATAAAAATATACATTTTTAGAATATAATAATTATATAAAATATTAAAAATATTGATAAAGTTTCCCAAATTAGTTAATATAGAGCTAGCTATTTTATAGTAACGAAAGAGAATAATAATCTAGTGACGGTTTCTATTTGGGATTCAAAAGTACTTAATATATTCAATGAACGGCCACTCGAAGTAATTTCATAAAAAAATTAGGACACGAGTTTTTTATCCCGCTTAATATGGGTTGGGAAATAACGAATGATAACAATCAAGCAAATTAAATAAAACAAATACTTAGCGGTGCGCATGGTAGGGATGGACCAAATATGGATCTTCGACCCGAATACTAAAATTTCCAACCTGAATTTGATCAAAATCCAAAGATTACATCTACTTTATTTATTATATTTGGATCTGATCCGAATCCGGCAAACCCATGTCTGATCTGTATCCGATCTAAATCCGCCAAACTCATATCTACTCTAGCATCAACCTCCTCTACTCTTCTACCTTCCCTCTTACTTGCTATTTTTTCTTTTCCTTTTCCTTATTTCTTTTTTCCTTTTTCATGCATACATCTCTTTGTTTTTTTTATATCTTTTAATTGTGAAGATTTGTTTGATTTCTTCTTCAACATGCATGTCTGTCATATGGGTGTATGATTTCTTCTTCAACGTGCATATTTGTCATATAAGTGTATGATTTATTATTCTTATACAGAAGTTATACCTATTTTTCCTTTTAACATTCTATTTTATTTTATTTTTCTACTTCTCTAAATGAATCATCGTGCTTGGTGTTTATTAGTAATATAATTAATTTTCCTATTTGTATTAATTAATATTAATATTATTACAGTTTTGTATTATGATAATTGTTATTGGTGTTAATTCATGATTCGTGTTTTATGTAAATTAATATTGATATTATATTGACTATTGATTACATGTCTGGTAATCTTATTTCATGTATTACACTTATATTTGATAAATTGCTAATATATAATTATAATGTAATCAATTATTACTTCTCATCATTTTGGCTTGTTGAACTCTAAATCTTTATGAAAAAATTTTAAAATTAATTAACAAACTAGTTTGTATGATTTAATTTGTGTTTTTCTAGTTGGGTCATTAGGTTAATCTCTATATCATACTTAAATTACATATGAGAGGAGCATGCCTAATTAAGTAAGTTGGTAATGATATTATAGTTTGTTGCTGAATAATACATACTTAATTTAGGATTTTTACATGTTTTTACTTTAGGATTTTATTAATTATCAAGAAAATCTTAGAATGCAATTTTATACAAATTAGTTTTTTTAAAATGTTAAATTTGGTATAAATATTACAATTATTATGAAATTCAAATTCTTGTATTTATTAAAGCCTATTTAATTAAGATTTTTAATTATTATAACATTAAACTAAAATTATTTTTGATATTATCATATAATCATTATATTTGAAAATTGATATTTTTAAAAAATTTAAAAAATATTCACTATTTTTATTTGAAGCTTATAAGTGATAATATTTTTTATAATTTAATTTTGTATGTTATTAATATATATTAATAATGAATTTTAAATATACAGTCATTGACGTGGTGGGAGGCGGACTAGGGGAGGGGGATATATATATATATATATGACTCACCTATTTTAAATTTTGCCTGATTTATATATCATGAGAGTACTTAGTAATGACAACATATGTGAAGTTTGATGGTAACAAATAACGAAGATAAAAGGCAATGACCATTGGAATTTTGGTTTAAAAATTATTTTATCTGTTATCATTTAATGGTTATGAATTTAAGGTTTAGAGAATATAATAATATATTGTCTACTGGTCCGTTAATTATCATTGTAACTATTAACTTTACTTTTTCTATAAGATGAATGAATGTGAAGTAAAGAAATGTCTAATTTTAATTTAGATAACTTTAAGCATTATGTATTATAATAGGGTGAATAAATGTGGAGATGGGATGAAAGGAGAATACATAATGTTGTCTTTATATACCCCATTATTTTACTAACGAGATATGTTAATTAATCTCGGCTTAGTTTGAGAGGTAGCGAGCCAATGGGTTGTACTAAACTATGTTCTACTGTTGTTATTGTACACAAGTTCTTATATAATTAGGTTGAATGTAAAGTATGTGATTTATTTAATTTGATTATATTATGATGCATTTTTGTGTATTATACATCAAATACAAGCGATTGTTTACCTTGCTATTATAATATTGTGAGATCATAAATATGCATAATTAGTTTTGTGATAAAATTATTCATGTTTTCACCAAATCACCAACGGATAATATGATTTATATAACTAATTTTATCTTTTATATATAATTTATAAAATCCCCAAACGGTAATGCGAATTATCTAATTTGCTACATGATTTATATGGATAGTTTGCAAAATCCCCAAGGGTAATGTAAATTATATGATTTGCGTATTATGTTAATTGTATGAATTTACGATCAATATGAGATTAAAACACTTTGTTTATTTGGCTATAGGGATTTCTTTGCCAACTCCTTACGATGGATCTGCTTTTGTTGACATCCATTTGACGAACTTGAGGGTGGCAATAATTATATAGATAGGAAGACTTGATACGCTCCTTGGGTTTTTTAAATATGAAGATATTATTTTTGTTAAATAACCTCCGATTTCACAAAAAGGATTACTAAGAAAATTTGAAGGCCTACAACAATTAAAATTGGCTAATGATATAACAAAATCTTTTGTTCTTGTAGGATTGAATAAATTTCTTCATATAATTAAGACCACGGAAGAGATGTTAGACAAATTAGAATCAAACTTTGGAATGAAGTTTAATTCTCATGTGAATAATCTCTAGAAGAAGTTTTCCAGAGCTTAATGTGAAGATGGGTTTGATGTTAGGAATTATGTTAATGAACCGATAGCTCTGTCAGATGAATTGGTTTATCATTGGAGTAATCTTGATGAAAATATAATTAGCTCCACTATAATCAGTTTTTACCACCTCAGTATGAATATCTTAAAGATTTTTTTATTTTGTCTGATAGTTCATGGAGCATTTGAGATTGATGAATACAATTGATCATCAAGCAGATTGAAAAATTAATGAGAAGATGAGTTAAAAGATGAGGAAGTACAAAAATTTAGTCCCACACACACCTTAGAAGCATGCTCCAGGCAAGGGTAGAGGTAGAATTAAGTGAAGGCAATGAGGGATTCGCTCAGTCAGAGGGTGGAGGTAAATGCTCATCAAAAGATTTGTTTCTTTTGTGAAAAATATGGGCATATTAAGAACCAATGCTAGAAATTCCGGAACTCTCAGAAGAACAAACAACCAAGTGAGTTCTTTTACTAGAAACAAATCTTGGGGTAATGTTGGTGTTTCTAATAATTTAACCTTTTAATTGGTGGATTGATTTTGGTGCTATTGTTCGTGTTTCTAATAATTTCTAAGGGTTCAAGACAAGAAAGATTAATGATGGTAAAAGCTTCATGCATATGGGGAATGTTGATAAAGCACTTATTGAGAGTAGGGGTTTATCAACTACATCTTCCAAATAATGTATATGTACTTTATGTTTGTCTTTATGTATAGAAATTTGTTGCTTGTAGTATCTCTTAAGTAACTTGGTTTATCATTTTTCTTAGAAATGGCGAGTTTGTTATATATAAAGACAATGATAGAATATTGAGGCTTTCAAGATTCATTTATGTATCTAGTTCTATTATCTGGGGATATTATGTGTAAAGCTAACTCATTGTCCACTTTGCAAACAAATTTGGTTTTACTTTGGCAACTTTGACTTGATCATACAAATATCAATAGAATTAATTGACTTGTTAAGTCTGAGATCTTATCTGATATAAAAGAAAAGGATTATCTTTCATGTGGAAGTTGAATATATGGAATAATGGTCAAGTTACCTTCTCCTTCAATGCTCAAAGAAGTGAGAAATTTTGGATCTAGTTATTATGATTATCTGTAGTGTGTTGAGTGGGCCTTCCCAACCTAATTATTTCAATTGTATCACTTTTATAAATGGAATCTAAGGGATGAAGTGGAAATTGAAAATGCAACTAAAACTAAGATATAGACATTACATTCTGATCGTGGAGAGTACATATTTGAATATTTTTCATCTTTTTATCAAGATAATGGGATTAAATATTTTCTTAGTACGTCATCTACACCAAAACAAAGTGGAATAACAAAAGGAAGGAATATATCACTTTTAGAAAGAGTGAGGTCTATGCTTGCACTTTCAAACTTAGCCACTTCCTTTTGGGGTGAAGCAATACTCACCGTGATTCATATTTTGAATGGGCTTCCTACAAAATCAAAGACGAACCACCTTTTGATATTTTGCCTTGAAGAAGGGCTGCCTTGGAATATATGAAGATATGGGGATGTGTGATTCATGCTTTCATTCCAAGTTATCAAACCAATAAATTGGAACCTAAAACAAATAGGTGTTTCTTTGTTGAATGCTCATCATATTCAAATGGTTATAGATTATAAGATCCTATAGATAAAAAAATTATTGAGAGCAGACAAGTTCAATTCCTTGAAGATTGTTTTGATTGTGAGGAATATCTTGGAGGGAAGAAAAACTTCTTAGAAAATAAGTTGATAACATAGTGGGAACCAAACTTCTTGGACAAGAAGATGATAATATAGTTGGAGCTTCATTTACAAAGAGAGAAATTCTCCAGTGTTGAACCAAGTAGCAAGAGTACAAGGGATAAAATGTCATCTTCAATATTATCTTTATCTGAATATTTTGCCTATGAAGGTGAAGTTTATGAGAGAACTTCACTTAACAAAGATATATCTAAGATCCTCATCCTTATGAAGAGGCTATCTCTAAGAAAGATCATGAACTTTGGATATCGGCTATGAAGGAAGAAATTCATTCAAACTAATTAAATGCAAGTGGGTCATTAGAAGGAAAAGAAATGAAGGGAATGTATAAAGATGTAAAGCTAGATTGGTAGCATAATGTTTTACTCAACAATATGGAATAGATTATGATGAAACTTGTTTTCCTCTAGCTCAAATTCAATCTATTCATGTGATATTAGCCTTGGTTGCCTTATAGAACTAATAGTTGTTTTAAATGGATGTCAAAACTACATTCTTAAATGGAATGCTTGAAGAGATTTATATAGAACAACCATAACATTTATTGAATAAGGAAGTAGACCTAGACTTTGCAAATTAAATAAATATATTTATGGTTTGAAACAAACATCAAGGCAATGGAATATTAGATTTCATGGATCTATCATGAGTTACAAATTTGCTCAAAACCTTGAAGACTACTATGTATACATCAAAACAATGGGAGATAAGATTGTATTCCTTGTTCTATATGTTGATGATATTCCTCTAGCTGAAAATGACATACATTTGCTTATAGAAATCAAATAACGGTTGTTTGATACTTTTAAAATGAAGGATCTTGGAGAACCATCTTACATATTTGGGATTAAATTGTCAGTAACAAAACTTTTTGGAAATTGAGATTGTCGCAAGAGACTTATATCAACACTCTCTTGAAAATTTAAGAATGATAATTATAATAAAAGAATGACTCATATGATACATTGAAAAACTCAACAGCGTGATTGTCTGTAATCATCTTTTCGGAAATTGAATGAATTAGAATTTTTTTATGCTTCTTCAATGGGTAGTCTCATCTATTCTTACATGTGTACTCGTCCAAATCTTGCCTTTACTGTTAATATTTTAAGCAAATTTCAATCTAATCCTAGTAAAAATCATTGGGAAGCTCTTAAACAAGCTATGAGATATTTAAAGAGGACTAAATCTTTTTGTTTATCTTACCAAGCTTCCAAATTTGAGTTAATAGGATATTTTGATTCAAGTTATTAGGGTTGTGTGGATACTAAGATATCAACTTCTGGTTTCATTTTTATTGGATCCATGTTTTGATGATTATCATCTTAAATATGAACCATATTGGAATGCATGGACTGGCAGGAGATGATGAGTGTTAAACATGTACATGTAACTCTTTTCCTTGGAATGAATTGCTTGTTCATATGACCTGGGAGGAGAGTGAACATGTTCTAATGGATACATAGGGCAAGTGTGTCTATTATGTAGATGAGATATGAGTTTATAGAATATAGTCATCTCATTGGCATACAATTATAATTAATTAATAAAATTGTCTAACTCATTCTAGCATGATAATTTTGTATAGGCCACAGGTTTTATGGTACAATCGTCATTATAAGCATCATGACATCTTGCATTATTTTAGACTAACCTCTTGTGTAGGGATAGAACAATGAAGATGTAAAGACTACAAGGCTAGAGCTTGGAGAGTTGAAGATCAGTTCAAGGAATGGTTCATAAGGATTGGAGCCAACTATTTAGAGAGTTACAACACATTGGAGTTGTCTTCATCAGAACATCTTGATCAAAGAGTTGAACCTTTTTAATAAGATAAACATTGCAAACTTTTTAAGTATAATCGTAAGTGTCTATGTTCCATCAAAGGAATTAAGTTCATTAGCACTCCAATTGAAGAAGAAGCATCAAGTAACTAATGGAAGAAATCAAAGTTTGAGAATAAAATTAATGGTTCAAGCATGGTGAAGACTTCGCTTACACTTAGGTCAGGACTTTGGCAATTGAAGACATAACGTGAGGGCCAAGGAAGATTGTAATTCAACCTTTAGCTAACCATCAATTAGTGGTTCGACAACCAAAGATCAAGGCTTGGTGAATAGTGGCAAAGTGTTAGACTTTAGTAGACCTTCAGTTGAGAGTTCAATAACCGAATTGCTTGGAAAAACCCTTGGGATGATGTGGTAAAAAGTGAAGAAGGACTTCGACTAAGCTTCAGTCATTTCGGTAACCACAGAGGGTTTGGGAACCCTGACATCGATCTAGCGTAAGAATTGTGAAGTTGAGGAAACTTTGGCTAAGCTTCGATTACAGGTTCGACAGCCAAAGTTGATGTGACAAGTTTTAAGTGAATGTTCGGCAGGTGTTCGGTTGATCGTTAGGAAGCATATCATTATAAAAAAGTTGTCAAAACTAGAAATGGGGGAAGTTCAAATCTCAATCGCTATTATTTTGGGAGAAGCATGGAAAACCTATAAATAGGGCCTTGGGAGTGTATTTTAAACACCTCTTACTATCATCGTGACCTTAAACTCTTAATCAATTTGGGAAGCTCAAGCTTGTATTAAGATTGACATGACCTATTAGCTTATCTTCCTAGGTGTTGATTGTGTAACTAAGGAAAGATCATATATGTGAGGCTAGCTCAATGTGTTTGAGCTGATTGTAATCCATCTCCCTAGGTGTGGGGAGAGCATGTGAGCATATTTTCTTTGAAGAAGGAGATGTTTGGCTAGAGGACTCTTTTGGCTCAATATGTGAGCTTGTGAAGGGAGGTAGCTTCAAGGTGGTAGAGCTCCTAGGGCATTTGGAGCTGATTGGCTCTAATCCTTGGCAATTGGCGCTAGAGAAGGAAGACTTGTTGGATGCCTGTAGGATGTTAGGAGGGAAAGCTTCCTTGGCCCTTATGGAGTGCTCGTGAAGAAGCCTAACTTTACTTGTAAGTCATACAAGTGGTTTACCACAGTGAAGCTACGAAAACTTGTCGATCCAAAAGACTTAGTGGGATAGAAGAGAAGAGCACTAGTTGGGAACCTCTTTGAAAATTGCTTGTGTCTTCTCTCTTCTTCTTCTCTTTGTGTGTCTGCTTTAATTTGGATTAATTTTCTTTAGCACACTTAATTTAGATCTCTTGTGTTTAACTTGTTTGCTTTATAGAGTGAAAGGGATCAAGCTCAAAGTCACTTAATGACTTCTATGGTTGTGATTGATTTAGCAAAGCAAGTGACCTTGTGATTTTGACTTGTGTTATCTCATACACCACCTATTTTTTTGGGTTTATTTTAATCATTTATTGTCTTGCCTATTATTTTTTGTACTAATTTGCTATATTTTAGCATATTTATATTGTTTTTGCTTTAGTTGTCCACATGCTACTCCCCACTTCATTTCACTAATGTTGCGTCTAGCGGCCTCATCGCCCCTTGTCTCCCTCAATTGACTCTGCCTTCCTATCTCTAACAACTCTAGCATTGTCCCTGCGTTCTTTGGAAAGCAAGATCTCAGGCTCGACTGATTGGTGGAGTAGATGGTAGGGAGGTCTAGGGTGAGCGGTTGGTGGCGTTCGACTGCACCGTCTCTAACGGTGCCCTCACAACTTCAAATCATGATGTAGTGATAATCAAAAATTTTTATCAAAATTATCTTTTGACTGTGGCATGTTTGGAAATAGCAAAAAGGTGGTATTTTTTGAATATTTTGGCTATGAGAAGTACTGCATTATGTGAATTAGTATTCAACATTGATTTATATATTTTTAACTAGAGAGTGTAATAATTCTCTAACTTGGACACAGACACAGACAGTGTCCACAATAATTTGCAGACACGGACATGGACGAACACAAACAAAAGGGTGTCTGCATCCATGGACACCCGTAGTGGTGAATGAATGTGGACTTAGGATGGAAGGGGATGCCTAATGGTGTGTTCATATACCCCTTGGTTTTACAAGTGAGTCATGTTAATTGATCACAACCTAGATGAAGAGTAGCTAGCCAATCCCCTGTACAAACTATTTTCTACTTGTAACATCCTAATTTGTCTTGGCCATTTGGGCCCCCAACCAAGCTCTGATACCACTGTTGGGCCTAAATAGTGGTATTAGAGCTTGGTTGGGAACTCAAAGGGCCCAAGAAGTGGTATCAGAGCCTTGTTATGATCTTGGGAGATTGGGTATTTGCCTACACCAATTGTCGAAATTTTCTTCAGGGGTTCCACCAGATGATTTAAGGGGAGTTTGTCAAGTGATGATATGTGAGTTCTATCTGATGAAGAGGAGATTGTCAGATGATGATAGTTTCGGGGCGTCCGATGTGTGAAAGGGAGTTGTTGGGTTTATCCCACATTGGTCATAGATGATGTTGGTGACTTGTATATAGGCTAATGGGAAAGCCTTATTCCTTAAATTAACTTTTAGATTAAGAGAGGCCAGTGACACCTATTGCAAGTTCCTTTTGGGAGCCCAAAGGGCCCAACAATTTGTCCCAAAGAGTGGATCGAATCATGCTATTATAAATTCGAAAGCTATTCATTGGACTATCGGGTATAAACTTTACAGAAGCAGATCTCAACCCTCAAGTAGGGTTAAGGCAAACACCTTAGAGGGTTTCATACAATGCATGTTGAATCATACTACATAGGAAAGGTCTTATCACTAGGGCTCCTCAATGAGCACTCTGAACCACATGAGAAGCAGCACCTCCCCTGCAACCAAGAAGGTCATTTTCATATGAAATGTTCACTCCAAGTTATACATGACGACAACACCTCCTGTAACACCCCAATTTGGTTCACCCGCGAATTGGATCGAAAATTCTACCAACAATTAAACTGTCTGCTAATCTACTTAATTCGATCAAGCCAACATGGATCGACCCTCGGTGTCTCAATATGGTGATGTAAACATTAAATGCATGGATGAGATGTTTAGATTTTATCATTGATCTAGATGAATGCCATGATATGCAATTCATATTCAAAACAAGACAAATATATTAAAAGTTTGAAAAATAACAATTTTTAAAACAAAATGGACAGTCTCCCCTAAAAGTGCAATAGGGACCACCCTATCACAACAAACAATATATATACGTAGAGATAAAATATAAAATGTTGCCAAAACATGCCGTTTCTCTCACAACATTCACATTATAATCATTTTTATTCTACTAAGTCGAGTATGGACTCCATTGCTTAGCTTTTTTAGTTCTATTCACGATAATAATCACACACAAAACATTTCATGGTTTTCTCACAACATTCTTGCAATAACCATTCCAACATATATATCCATAACCACTAACAACAATTTATCACACCACATTCTTCATTCCATCTCGGCAGGTACATATGTGCAAGTTGCATTGCTGCTCCTCCACAGTCTCAACAATGCTCAGTCATTCAGGTTCTCACTTACATATATAATACAAAAAGTTAGTAACAAGTGTTACTGGTCTAGAAATAACTTATAATCAAACTGGCACATGAGAGCTGACTCTCATATTAAATAAAATCAATCATATGCTTCTTCAATAGAATCACTCATAAGGACATTAATTAGGAGCTGCAAGCCTTAGCTTGAATTACGTCTCATTCTGACTCATCAAATGCCTCGGCATTTTAAAACTATCTCATGCTCGTGAAAACCATTCTACTAAAGCCCTCTACATCCTCCGTATAACTCCTGACCTTGAGCACAGAGGCCAAGTACTCTCAAGCAAGCGCCTTCAGTACCGTTTGAATCCACAAGTCTAGACATGCATTGCATTGCAGTACCCGTAGTCCTCCATACTTCTCCATGTTTGAGGAACTCAAAATATAGAGTTGTCAAGACCCCTCATGAATGTAACCACCAATAGTCCTCTTTGACTGGCACATGCAACTGTTAGTAGTGCACGCGAGTCGATTTTCCCCCTTGTCTCACATCTCACTATAAAACCCAAAAACTATATATATATATATAGATATAGGTCTCGGTAGGGATTATAATATATTAGGCATGAAGGCATCATGATCTCGATCTGAGTTTTCTAAAACAAGCTGAAGAGATCTTATCTTTAAGGGTTATTAATTTGGAAATTTATACAACTAAATGACCCGTGTGGAGTAGGATACGATAAATCCACTACTTGACATGTCCGCTTACCTATCAAATCAAATCACGATAGAGTGAGAAGGTCAAACTAAAAGCAACTCCTAAATGGACTTGGTAGAAGCTTCAATCTTGTCCATGTGCCTAAGCGGTGAGGTCCTACTACGATCAAATCTAAAATTCACACAATCCTAAAAGTTACACACATATCAATGCACTCACATTAATCAACATCATGTCTTTCTAAATTACATTTTAGTTAATTAGCAACTCCTTAATTTACCTAATCACTTCATTAGCAATTATTTCATATCATTCAAATCATACAAATTCATTTTATTCACAACTAAAATATTTTACCACGTCAATCAATCAAATCCTAGTATGGTGTGCTAAAAATTATCAATTTTAATTAATTAGGCCGAAGGTAATTATACCTTGCATTGTCAACAGTTGGTGATGAATAGGGCTTGTCACGCATTTTGGGACTCAAATTCGGCACCTGGTAGCGTCCGAAGTTCGATCGGGTTTGGCTAGATGAATACGGCAAAAATCCAGCTGAATTCCAGCAAATCTAGTTTTCCAACAATTTTGCGGTGATTTTTTGGCGAATTTTTTGGCAAGGTGGTCGGGCTTGTGGATTAGCATTGACTCAGCAAGCCTGACGCAACCACTGTGAGGCCGTGGTCAGTCAAGGTTGCTCAGCTTGCCCGATTGGCCTTGTACTGGTCTAGGCGGTGGCACACGGGGAGGGAAAGTGTTCCTCTGGGCTGAGGGATGGCGTCAGCGGCAGCAAGGCGACGCCTGACCTCCACGATGCAAGGAAGTCATGTGCTCGCGCCACACTCCCGAGGCCAACTCCGTTGCCGGTCTACGTCTACAGCGACCGGGATGGTGGGGGGCAGCTCGGTGACACTCTGACAGAGGTCGGCAGCATCGATCGACGGTGGTGCGGAGGCCGAATTTGGTGTCCGTAGCTGCATTGGGCCGGTGATCCGAGGAGGAGGGAGGAAACTTTGTGGTAAAGAGTTGAATGGCAATCTTGTAATTAAAAGTTGGCTCGATTCCAAATCGAGTCAAAAATAATAACTAACTCTTAATAAATTTTAAAAAATCCAAAAAAATTATAGAAAAATACCATAAAATGTAATACACTCAATAAAATCAAAATAACATGTTATATGACTAACAACCCCGCCAAACTACTATCTAACACGTTCAAATGCATTTTTTGCCCTAAAAAAATTCTAACGTTCAAATATATAAAAATAACTACATACTATCATTTACTCTAAAACTCATTTCTCATCATTTTTCTGTCGTTATCATCATATACTTGAATCGCTCATAACACACAACCGGCCTCATCTTAATAAACTTGTTATGAAATTGACTCAACCCAAATCGACGGCTGAACCGACTGCTTCGCTAATGTAAAACTCTGACTCGAATCATGGGTTTTACACCCTCAATGCAGCTAAGAGGTTGAACTTTAAAAGATGTAGATCTATGATCCAATTTTTATACTTTGTTTCAACCTTTAGGTACTCTTATTCTTAGATGATGTTGTTCTTATGGTAAGTAAACACTCGGCCATGGTTACTCGTTCCACTTATACCGGAAGAGACTAAGGTCATGTATCATGGAATTATACTCTAATACTAGGAGAGACTAAGGTCGTGGCTCGCATATACATACTATATATAAGTACGCGGTACAAAAAGCAAGCTAAGAACCATGAGAGACTAAGGTCATGGCTCGCACATACAAACTATATATAACTAGGCAACAAAAAGGGCAGGGCAAGCAATACTATTCAAGTAAAGCTACAAAAGCTGGTTAGAGCATACATCATGATACATCAAATAAATATACAAAAACATGCATCAAAGAAAATAAAATCAAGAAAGAAAAACATCAGCACTTTGAGCACCAATGTACATAGCAACTATCTGTTCTTCCATCAAGCCTGACCCAACACATAGGAACACAAGACCTACATATATAATAAGATAACCGTCAACAACAAGTATCACTGACTCGAAAAATAACTAATACAAATTGACAAGTGGAATCTGACTTTCATGAGAAAGAAAACTAATATATAACTCCATAGGAACACTCAAAGGGCATCTACTGAAAAGTCATCAACTATGGACTAAATAGCATGCCAAACTGAACTGGTGTTGAGCCACTCTCAGCAATAACAGGTCTCGCTCTAGGGAAAAGCGCATATCATAAGCCCTCTCAATACCTCCATATAACTCCTAGCATAGAGCACAAAGCTAAGTACTCTCACGAAGTCCCCTTTAATACCCTCTGATACCATAATCTAGACATGAGCTATACACAGTAGTACCCATCTACTTCATGCCTTTCTGGGTGTGAGGAATCTCAAGACATAGAGATGTGAGGATTCCTCATGAATGGAATAATCCTCTCACTAATCCAGAGCCTGATATGAGCTACGTATGTGCTCACTTACAGTATACATAAGGTCAAGTCCACCAACTCTCAGCTCACTAAACACTCAATAAAAAACTGTATATAAGTCTAGGAAGGAGATCATATATGTAGGCCCAATGGAAACATGAGGTAGAGTTAAGTTCAAAAACAACATGAGTTATCGCATCCTCGAAGGTTATTAATCAAGGAAGTAAAATACTTCTAGATGGCCCGTGCTAAATGGGGTCAGATAAAACAATCGCTGAACATGTCGTACGATCTGAAAATCAAATGCATGATAGAGTTGGGCAATAAAGCTGAGAAGAGTCCTAAGAGACCTGAGGTCCAAGCTCCAAGCATGACGTCACATCTATAAGAGCTCGGACTCCAAAACTTACATCGGAACGCAATGCTAAGCAACGGACTGGTAACTGCATATAATGCATCGTCGTCATATGTGCTCACGTCAACAATAACATCAACTCAAACAAAAGGCAATGCAAGGAAAATAAATGAATAATGTCTCGCATGCAAAATGAGGCACACATACACAATAAATAAATAAATAGATAAAACAAGCTAAATAATAAAAGAAAAAAAAATAGTACTCAAGTAAACATCAAGGAATAAATAACAACTAGTAAATAACAAATTGAACACTCAGGAAAATAAATAAATAATTAAATTAATTAATAATAAATAAATAGGCATTTAATAAATAAATAAATAAACTCATGAATATGTATAAATGAATAATAAATATGTAAAAATAAATAAAATACTATTCAAGGATAACAATAATAATATAAATAACACTAAATAATTGTGCGACTACACACGAGTAAATATTAATACATAAATGAGTATGTAAATAAATAAATAAATAGTTAATAGCAATTAATCATGAATAATAACTATATAAATATCAAACATATGAATATACAACCAAACACGAATAAATAATAACATGTGTAAGAGCAAATAAATGATAATTAATTAATTTATTAAATGAAATAAGATAAAAATGAATAAGAATAATATTAATAAGTAAATACATGATCAACAATAATAAATAATTATAAAATCATGTATCATACACAACAAGCACATAAACAACAAGAAATAAATCAATAATAAATAAATAAATAAAAACACTCATCATACCAAAGTGTGTTAAATAATATGGATATACATCTAAACTAATGTAGAGAGTGTCGAATTACCGAAAATGGATGAAAATGGGTGAAAACAGACTAAAATAGCTTGTCGAGTCATCCAGCCGAATTGGACCGTGTTGAGCCTAGTTAACTCAGTCTGAGTTAACTGTTAGTTGGGCTGTGCTGGACTCGGGCACGCACAGGTGGACACATTCTGGATAGGAGGATGCGAACGGCGCTAAACGTGGAAATTGTTCTGACTTGCCTGTCTGTATGCCCATCGCCGAAAAATGCCAATGGCAGCAAAGTTGTGGTCGCCGTTGGCCAGGATCGATGGGGCATGACGAGGGCCATGGTGATGGAAGTGGAGGTCAACGGAGTCCATCAAGTAGCTGGCTGAAAAATAGTTGGGAAGAAGAGGATCAGCCATCGGGAATGGTGGATTCGCCGGCAACGATCAAGGCCATGGCGAAGGTCAAGCCTGGACTCAAATGGAAGGTCTCTATTAGGGGAAGCTATCTGGACTCAAATGGGAGGTCGTTGGTGCCCAAAAATGCCCCAAAAGTGATGGCAGCAGTGGAAATCCAATGAATGAAATGTCGTTGCCAGCGGCAATTGCAGTGACACCGTTGATGGTGGAGCGTGTGGGTTGATAGTCTGCCTCAAGGTAGTCATGGTAGCTAGAGGGTGGCCGAAGTCTTGCCAATGGTGAACCAAAGTGGCGGCAACGCTAGGGCTAAAAATGCTTCAAAATGTGGGAGAAATCTTAGGAAAACGGAAGGCTTTGCTAGGGATGATGTGGACAGACCGGATTTTGTCACATGGCTCAATCCAGTCATCTAGTTGATTGGGGGCCCAGTGGGGTCCACCTAGAATCTATACAATATATATATATATAAAACACCCCGATTTTGATTTATCTGAAAACTGAATCAGAAATGTTACGATCGAACCGAGTCATGTTTAAAGTTGTTAGTCGGTAAACCTCGATCGATAAAATAAATTGAAACACTCTTGGTGTCATGAGAATGGAAGATATTGTTAAATATTCGTAAAAACACATTGAATATAAATAAAAGTAAGAAGAAAATAATTCCGTTGAGCTCAAGTGAGTGTAACATTTATCTGTCCTCCCACCAAAGTCGACTCAGGATTACAAGACCTACATATATAATATTAAAAATGTTAGTAAAAAGTGTTACTAGTCCAAAAATAACTAGTAAAAATTGGCAAATGGGTATTCCATTACCCACGGAAACTTATGAAAGTTCAGAATTGACTCACACTGGGTGGTAAGTAAACATACTTAAACAAGTATCGGCTCACATGCAAGGCTAATATTCATATTCATACATACAACTCTTACGCCTTCATACACTGCACTACCTCAGGGTTTGAAGGAGTACTAGTGCACTCCATACATATCTCCATGCCACTCGCTCTCTTATTCGTGAAATACGTAAAATAAAACGTGTACTTATATAATGGGTTTAGGGAAGAGCCTTGTATCATATATTTCTAGAACTTAAGTTCGAAAACCAACAAGGTATCTCATCCTTGTAGTTTTATTAAACATGTATAGAAAACAAGGCTAAAAGGCCTGACATTAGAGAGATCCAATAAAATGCCACCTATGTCATCGTACATCCAAAACATGATTAAACTCAATACATAGGGAGTCAAGCAAAGATCAAGTAAAAAGAGAGTCCTATGGACATGTGGTCCAAGCTCCAAGCACATCAATACATCTACGGCGAGCTCGGCTCCCTAATCTACATCAAAACCCACTGCTAAGTAAAATACTAGCATCCCAATATGATGCATGCCCGTGATGTGTGCTCATATCATCAATACATCTTAATAAAGAAAATAGTACAAACAACCTATAACTATACACGTGGCACACAAATCTAGATATAATAATAATAAATAAATAAACAAAGAAATGCACTCATAGATAATTAGATAAAAACATGAACATAGATAATACTCTAATTATAAAATAATAATATAATTATACTATATTAATACACGGGTAAACACGAGTAAATATGATCATATATAGGGTTGCTAAACGAGCGAGCGAGCCGAGCTTGACTTGTGTTCGAACTCGGCTCAAATAGTTCAAAGTTTGTACAAACTTGGCTTAAGATCGAATGAGTTTTGAACATGCATGCTCGAGCTTGAGTCAAATAGTTTTATGTTGTTCAAGCTCAACTCGAGCTCGAATATACTTAAACTATTTAATTTTGGCGAGCTCGAACACAGCTCGTTTGTGAGCTCGAAACCGGCTCAATTGTAAAGTGGAAAGTAACTTATTAAAAAAATAAAGTCAACATGGATTGAACCCACAACCTCCAAGCCTTCAACTTGAATACCTACTATCTCACTAATTTGATATTATATTGTATATAAATAAATATAACTAGTTACGATTAAACTTATTAGTATATATATATATATATATATATATAATATAAAGACTATATTATTATATTATTTTATTGAGTTGAGTTCGAGTTATAACCGAGTCGAGTCAAACACTGCCTTGCTCAAACTCAGCTCGAAGGATTCGAGTTCAAGTCGAATTCGAGTTCAAGCATTTAAATGCCTATTTTTAAGTTGAGTCAAATCGAGTCGAACGCTAAATACTCACGAGCTGGCTCACTCAATTAACAGCCCTAAACATAAACTTGTATTAGTAAACATATAAATAAATAAATAAATAGTTAATACTCATTAATCATGAATAATAATAATATCATAGTTATATGTTACAAGAATGCATAATTCAATATAATTAACTAATAACATACACGCGAACAAACACAATATATATATATATATATATATATATACACACACACACACACACACACAATTTAGTAAACATAAATAAGATTTCTATGAATAATTAAATATATCATTAATAATAATAAGTAAACACATAAACATGCATTATAATCAATAAATACATGAATAATAAAAAATAAATTAATTATTAAATAAAGAAAAATAATTATAACATCTAGAAATTCCAAATCATGTGAATATACATCTAAACTAATATATGGTTCTTGAATTATCGAAAACGGTGCAAGAACGGATGCAAATGATTTGAAAATGAGCTGAACCAGACTGAACTGAGCTGAACCAAACTGAGCCAAATGGGCTGAACCAACCTGATGTCGATTAACTAGAAAATGGGCTGGGTTGACTGGGCGGACTTCAACTGGATTTGGACATGGGCCTGATTGATGGATTCGGTCACAGACTAGCCAGCTGATGGACTCGACACAGCCAAGCGAACACAAACGCGGGCAGTTGGGGACAGAGGGCGGTGGTGCCCATTGCCGAAAAATGCCAACGGCTGCACGGCCGGGGTCGCCGCAAGTTGAGGTCGACAAGAGTGTCAAGGTGGAGGTGCTGGTTGTGACGATCGGCGGAGTCCGGCCACTAGCTGGCCGAAAAAGAGCCAAAAAGGTGCAGTATCACAGCCGGTGTGGCAACGTCACTGGCGGTAATCGTGGCCATGGCGGACATCAATGTCAGTCTCAAACGAAAGATCTTGGTGAGGGGAAGCTACTGGGGTGGTCGGCTTCTCTCGAGGACACTCGCCAGCACCGAAAAATGGCTCGAAAGGGTGGCAGCAGCGGCGGAAAATGACTCCAAAAAATACCGTCACCGGCGGCATGCTCAGCGGCACCGGTGGTGATGGTGGGTATGAACTCATAGCTAATCGCGATGTGGTCATGGCCGTACCAATCTAGTGACCGAAGGAGGACAAAGGTCTCGCCGGTGGTGAGCCAAAGTGGCCACAGTGTCAAGGTGAAAATCATGTAAAATCATGGGGAAGTCTAGCAATAAATGGGTGTAGCTAAGGCTAAGTGTATGGCTCAGATCTTGCCATGCATGATCGGGACGTTTGACAACTCGTGGCCTAGTGGGGCCTACCTATGGGTATATGTAATATATATATATAAACGAAAAGCTTGGATCAAGACCGTCCAAAGTCAAAATTGACTCGAGTTCTAAAAGCGACTCTATAGGCGGAAATCGAGGTAAGAAGACTAAATGGACCTCAAAACCCTAAACCCAATTGGGTAAAAAGAATTTTATACTCAATCAAGTTAGGCCCACAAGGGCAATCCGGTAGTTCCAAATCTCTAAGATGCATGTAAATTAGGTACCCAGAAAATATCAAACAGATACTAAACGCTACAACGGCCTAGATCTAGGCTTAAAACCCTAGCTAACTTATACAAAAATCATTTGTATACCTCGTCTATACACTAGTAACTCATGTTCTGTTGTATCTATCATATATATGTCGGGCATACTCAGCTACCATAACATACTCATATGGCTATCTAGGCCCCATACTCTTGGTCTAAAAACTGGTCTGGCTCGAGCTCGCTCGAACCAACTCGAGACTGGCCTGAACCAGTGTTAAGTGCTTAAAACCCTAGCTAACTTATACAAAAATCATTTGTATACCTCGTCTATACACTAGTAACTCATGTTCTGTTGTATCTATCATATATATGTCGGGCAACTGGCCTGAACCAGTGTTAAGTGTTTAAAATATATAATATTTACCCATGGTTTTAATATGATTTTGTAGTTCCCAGATATAAACTTTATTAATTAAGTGATATTTTACTTTATTTTTCTAGTTAATAATATTTTATTAGATATGCTTAATTTTGGTGTTTTAATGCAGAAAAAGATGAATAAATTAAGCTTTGGAATTGAATGGTCATGACACTTGGCCCCACCTAATGGCTACAATTTATGGTGTTTAATGGAGTCGAGGAGTTGGAAATTTGAAGGGACATCATAATTCATTAGACTATGTTGATTTGTGAACACACTCTTGGAATTCTTGTATCTCCACTTCTATATAAAGGGTGGTCATTTGTTGTTTGAGATATCATATCTCAATTTTTGGCTTAGCAGTTTCGTGAAAGAAAATATTTCTAATTTTTGTAATTTCTTTCTCTTTCATAATAAAAATTACTTTCTTCTTTATAATGTTTTTTATTTTTATTATGGAGTAGTCTTATATTTCGTTCTAGAGAAGAATGGAACTTAATATGATTTAATTGAATTTATTACAAACTTTTACTCTTTTATTCAATCAGATTGTTTGAATTATCATGTTTTAAATGCTAAGAGTAGATTGATCACCTATTTCTTAGATCATGAGGTTTAATTAGATTTTGGATGAAATTAATTAGATTGTCATAGATAATTCATCATACGACGAGTCTTTTAACTTGTTTGTCATTGTGGTTGGGAGATACACAACACCGTATGTGATTGTAAAGTAAATCTTAATGCATTATTTTGTTGATTAATTAATTATCACTTGGAGGTAGAAATTGAAGCAAAATAAATGAAGCATGAAAGAGCGGGAGCCACCATGCCATATAATTATCCTATATCGACAATCCAAGGGAATCAAAGATAAGAGGAATATTTGATGAAGATTAAATTCATGTTAAGGGAAATTTGACCCTAAAACGAGTTTTATTATTTTAACTTCTCCTTTTATTTAAAGTTATTATTTAGATTTAGTTAAGTCAATTATTTTTGTTTTTCTCTTAATATTATTTTCTCTAATTAATTTAAGGAAATTCATCTCTCTGTGGGAACGATACTCGAATTTATCATTATATTACTTGTTTCGACCATGTATACTTAAGCATGTCACTAAAATTATTCGAACAAGTTTTTGGCGCCGAGGATATTGAATTTTCTAAGTTAATTTAGGATTAGAATTTTGAGTGTTTTTCTTTTCTTTTTAGATTTTAGTGTGATTATTTTTTAAAAAATAAAAAAAAGAAATAAGGAAAAAATACTATATCATTGTCTTCTTACTTGTTATCATTTATTTATTATCAATTGTTTATGTATAGATTAGTGCAGTCACCCTTGCCTTCTTGTGATCTAAAGATTGAAAGGACTTTGAGAAACTTGTGTGTCGTTGGAAGAAGAGCACAAGTGTAAAACCCACGATTCGAGTCAGGGTTTTATATTCAAAACCGGTCGGTTTCGACCGATATTTTCGAGTCGAGTCAGTTTCAGAACACGTGAACTGAGCCGACGCCAGTCTCGATGTCTTCTTACTTGTTATCATTTATTTATTATCAATTGTTTATGTATAGATTAGTGCAGTCACCCTTGCCTTCTTGTGATCCAAAGATTGAAAGGACTTTGAGAAACTTGTGTGCCGTTGGAAGAAGAGCACAAGTGTAAAACCCACGATTCGAGTCAGGGTTTTATATTCAAAACCGGTCGGTTCGACCGATATTTTCGAGTCGAGTCAGTTTCAGAACACGTGTACTAAGCCGACGCCGGTCTCGTGTATGAGCCATGAGGGTCATGTGTACCTAAGTATATGATGATAACGTCATGAACACAGCAGAAAAGAATGAGTTATCAGAATATATGAGAGTATGCAGTTCATTTTTTTTTATTATGATATATAATGGATCGTAGAATTAGTTTTAGGCCGTATACCCTCGTTAGGACGCGTTACGGGCATTTTGGGTGGGTTGATAGTTCTAGAGCATATCATTATGATTTTTTGGTGTTGTTTGATTTTATGGGATTTTTCTCATTTTTTTGGAATTTTTTTACGACTTAAATATTATTTTTGACTCGAGTCGAAGACGAGTCATGTAATATTTACGACTTTGCCACCACACACCCCCGCGCCCTTCTTTTCTTCCCCAAACCCTCGCCCAACGCCGCCCTTGTGTGCATCGCCACCGTCACTGCCGGCGCCGCCCCGCCGCAGATAGTCGCCGCCTAGCCCCGCGACGACGTTGCCGTGCTGCCCCGACCAGGTCCAGCCCCCATCGGACCGCCGCGACGCAAGGCGGCCATGCCGCAACGCCGCGCCCCGCGTTGCACTTCCGTCGCCGATTCCGCCACCGGCGACCAGTACCGCCGCGATCGGTCGGTCGCCTCAACACCCTCAGCCTTCCAGCGACCTTCCCCAACCGGAACGGAGGGCATCGCCGCCGTGGCCGGCCGGATCTAGCCACCATCACCGCCAATTCTGTTTTACGCATTTTCCGGCGAGCCGCCACCTCCGTTGGCCACATCGGCTTCGTAGATGAGTTGGGCTCGCCGAGCCGGTTCCGAGGGTACCCAACACGACCACTTTCCGGCCAATAGACGCCGCCGACGATTGTCATCGGAAAACCACCGGAAGGCGCCGGAAAACCACCCGCGGCTGCCAGAAAACCACTGGAAAATCGGAATCTCTGGAATTCACCGAATCATCCGCAGAGCTCACCCAGT